>WHPX01001187.1:967500-1142500 GCA_011057435.1 Actinia equina
GGCCTTCTCGATCAAACTCCTTGAACTCGATTGTAGTCCTACCGTCATGATATAAAGTACCGGTAGCCGGTTATGTACTAAGACTATTGTCACTGGGGGGTTTCATTTATTAACATATGCGTGGGGGTGGAAGGGGGGGGGGGGGGGTCGGGAAACGTTTAAGGAGGGTTACCATGGTTATTTTGAGAAAATGGTTAGGAGGGTTATTATATTGAGAAGCTTTTTGATGATGAAATGGGTGCTTTATTATTGACTATCAAAGATGGGCGCTAGGTTATGTTTGTAAAGCTTTTCATGTGATTTTGTCAACGCCTCCACCCTCTTCCCCCTTCCACGTGTGGTAATAAATAAAAACCCCTAAAGATGGAAGCGAAGGAGCCAATGAATTGAAATTGTTTTTTAATTTTTAATTTTTTTAAGATGTGTTTTTGGCATTTATTAAAGAAAAGCTAAATTTGTAGATATGCTTGTAAACACTACGCATTTTCGTCCCCAGACCCTCACTACAAATGCCCCAGGTAGACCAAGCATGTAATAAAAACCAATGCTTCCTGAAATTTTGATAAGGAATTGTTAAATCTTGTTGAGTGGCTATTGGTTTTTTAAAAAGGTTTTTATAACGATAATTTACTTTAAAGCCTATCTATTTCAATTCAAAAACGATTGTCTAGAAAATACAAAAATCCTCATATAAAAACTGTCCTCATTGCTATGTCAACTATAGCCGGGCCTAAAAATAATAGGCCTGAATTGGGCTACCTGTGGTCAATCTCTGCGTTTAGTTCAGATTGGAAGAATGGCAGCTGCTTTATCTGGCTTCAACGTTTGGCTCTTCTTCGCAATAATAATTTTTACGAATGTAGTTGATGGTGAGTATATGCTATTCCAGACTCAAACACTATCCAGTGTCATTATCAGTGCTTGCTTTGAAACATTTCCCTGAAAATCATGAATTTTTCGAAATCTCTCGCCAAAGAAAAATCCTACTTCATAGATGTCGGAACACCCGCTGAACACTGTGCCATGTATTTTATGGAAAAGGTTTAGATTAAGCTTTCAAATTTTCATTACATACTTATGTATTGACTAAGAAAAAGAAAGCATTAACTTCTGAATGATTCGATGCGCTTTTTGATTTTCACTTCGTCATAATAAAGCTACATCCTTCCGGTCACTCTGATTTCGATTTAAGCTAGTGAAAACGACAGTGAAAACCGAGCCTTGGCAATATGTTTTTTTTCAATATTTTTATTTGCTATTCCGAATTTTTGCTAGCTCCTTAAGAACAGGAGTATGATTTCACTTTTCGTTATGTATTCGACCTCAGTCACAAACCACATCGAATCTTAGGGTCACGCCGTCACGAAAAGTGAAATGTTGCATGACGACCCTAAAATAAACTGAAGATCTGAGCGTCTTCTCCCGTGACAAGAGTTGACAAATGATATTTTTTTAGCTTCGTCCCAGTTTTCAAAGAGAATAATCACTACATCCATCCTTCCATTTATCCATCGCTACATTATCCATCGGCACCCACCATCCTTTTTGTCTACATCCGTCCCATCCCATCCCATCCCATCCCATCCCATCCCATCCCATCCCATCCCATCCCATCCCATCCCATCCCATCCCATCCCATCCCATCCCATCCCATCCCATCCATCCCATCCCATCCCATCCCATCCCATCCCATCCATCCATCCCATCCCATCCCATCCCATCCCATCCCATCCCATCCCATCCCATCCCATCCCATCCCATCCAACCTACCTACCTTCTTTCCTTCCATCCTTCCTTTCATCCTTCTTTCCATCCTTCTTCGTTGATTTATTATAATTTTAATTAATAATCTTAGCCGCAGTCAAAGAACCTTTGATACCTGAAATAAGCAATGGAAGAATCGAAGCAACACACGGTGGAAAAGTGATCAACTTTTTCTGGACTGGGTGTAACAGCCCAGACTGCGAAACAACTTTAGTGGCTTCATTCGAAGATGGACAATACACAGGTAGCACGGTTGGCCATGCCATTCAAAGATACCATCCATACTTGACGCCAGACAACAAATCCCATGTGGAATGTTTCTATGATGCGTCACTAGATCCAGATGATGGTAGTAAGAATACTCCTTGTAAATACCAGGGATCAAAAATGAAGAGGAAAATTAGGTCTATCAAGACCTTTAAAATCATATCTGTGACCATCAGTATATGTATCAACCAAACCTGCAGTGGAATAAAAGAATATAAATTTGTAAACCCAGGTAGGTTGGACGTTTGCACTCATTAATGAGGGACCAGTCATTATTCAAGTCGGGGGGGGGGGGGTAAGAGGAGAAAATGGGGTCCCTCAAATTTTTTAGTGGAACATGGGGGCTTGAAAGGTCAAAAGGAGGATTGAGAGAATTTTTTAAACGATTGAAGTGGGATACCCAAAAAGCATGAATTCCATTAGGTTGGGGTCTGGAAATTTTTTTGCATCAAAAGCATCTTCTCCTCCACTCCAAGGATCCCTAAGGAAAAAGAGAGAGGGAACAATAGACAGAGTTATAGAAAAAGAGAGAGAGAAAGAGAGATTGAATGAATGAGAAATTTAAAAAAAACGAAAGTCGGAAAGAAAGGAAGAGAAAGAGACTCATAGGCAGGATAAAGTATTATTTTGTGATTCTTATATTTTTGTTTAATGGGCGAAGCTATTAAAATAAAATAAAAAACAAATAAAATGAAAAATAGAAAGTAAGAAAAAGAACAGAAAACGAGAAAAAATTTAAAAAATTAAAAGGTATTAATAAATTACAACTGAAATACCGAAAGTAGAGGAAAGTAATTAATATAAAACAAGAAAATGAATAAAGATTTTGACTTTTTGATAAATAAAACTAATTAGAATGGGTTGGCAATGATCTAAGATTGTAATTATTCTCTACAGCTAGGAATCCCTGCTACTTCAACAATCCTTGTATGAACAATGCCAAGTGTAATCCAGGTGTTGATAAATACGACTGTACTTGTACTCCTAAATGGGCTGGCAAGAACTGCACAAGTAAGGATATGAATAGATTATTTTGGTTATCAAAGTTATATATCCACAAGTGACTGTTTGTTGCAAAAGGCCTATTAGTTACATTAGTTAATTCCTTTGAAAACAAACTGTTATTTTTATATTGTGGAAACTGGAATAAATTTATCCGTACCAGCGAGAGTACTAGAGTTGGAGGCGCCGGAGCACACGCGTTTTGGCGCGAAAATTCCTTCCCGCCAAATTCTCAAGAAGACCCCAAAATAAGAAAATTTGCTTTACGACTTTTAGTCAAACTATCTTTTTAGTGGGAGGGGACGGTCGTTTCCTAAGTTGGCCCCCTTGCTACACCCCTGCTAAACCGTATGTTGGGAAGCACAGGTGGCGTGGCGGTGAGAGCTCTTGCCTCTCATCAATGCGACCCGAGTTCAATTCGCGCCGAGCTCGGTGTTGCATGCGAGTAGAGTTGTCGGTACGGCATGTCATGGCGTGTACGTACTGTAAGTCAGTACTTTTTGTTTCCACTCAAACACTCAAACAGGAACGGTGTAGCCATGATCTTTTAATGAGAAAGACATACAATTGTTTCTCAGTTTGATTCTGTTTTGTTGCGCCCCCTCCCCCCCCCCCCCCCCCCCCCCACCCCCCATCAAAAAAAGCATTCCTATAGGAAGCCATTGTTTCCGACTGAAAACTGCTTGATCTTGATTCATTTTCTTATCACAGTGCCGATGCCACCAGGCTTTAACTACACAGCCGGCAAGTGCCTGGACTACGATGCTAAGATACAAGAGATATTCGTCAGTTCTGCAAAGGAATGCGGTAGCCTGTGTGCCGCTATGAATGACACAAGCAAAACCCTGTAAGTGTTACCAAGGCACCTGGGTATTTAAGAATGTCTACGCATGTGCGAGAATTTGATCTTAGTCACTGGTTTCTTACTACCCTTAAAGCCTTTCTATTTGGCTCATTTGCATCAAATTTGAGGGACATTTTGCAGAAACACACCCAGCTTACCTGAAATAGTAACGTAATAATTATCTTACTGCAAAACTGAGGTGTCACGAAGCCTGTTGACCAACGATAAATAAAAACATGCCCGTCATTGCTATAAAAATGTAAAATTCATAAATTATTGTGTCGCTGTTATCACGTTCGTATTAGCAACTTTATTTTTGTATTTTTTCCTACCTTCATTTGCAGAAGTCCGTTAATTTAAAATGGAAAGTGACACCTCAGTTTTGCAAATTTTCTTGATTCTGATTGGCTAACATTTTGACTCAGCTCAGCTGGATTAGTTTACCGTAAGTGCAGTGAAGATAAGGAGCTATTTTATTCATGTAAATTTAAGTGCCCCTCAAAGTCGAGAACGAGAAACCAGTCAGTACACGTGACATTCATACCCGCCATGTTGGACGAGGTAACAAGTTTGTATGAGTTTAGATTTGCTGGGATTTTTACTAATCTATTTATTTCAGGTGCAAATCGTTTGAGTTAAAAAGTCTTCCAACGAATGACCAGAAAAATTGCACCCTTCGTGACTCTAACAGCCTCACGCATCGCTTGGTCACGTGTGATAGTGATTACTTCGAAGCAACGGCCTTTAACAGCTTTCCCATGCCATCAACTGCCTCCAATTCTGCACAAATCCCCTACTTCCTGCTACTCATATTTGTTGCTTGGTTACTTTGACGTAAACAAAAAGAAAGTAAAATCGTCGTAAAGTAGTCAGTAAATAAGTCTTTTCCAGCAAACAGTCACGTGATGATATATACCTTTGATAACAAATCACTCAGCTCAAGGTGTCGCTCAAGGTCCTTTGGGAAAGGCTCTGCTGGCAAACAAACTTTAAACTGCTTCGTATCTTGAAATCGAAAGGGGAAAAAGTATTTTGGTAAAGACATTTAATAATCCAGCAAAAAATCCAGTAGCAATCGCGTTTCAATCTATTGCAAAAAGGCCCATAGACCGTTTTCTCAAGGTTGCAAGTGCATCCAACTTGACGGGCCACAAAACTAAAAAAACGCAAATTCAGTAAAATTGATAATGCAATCTTATAATAAAAGAGGTGACTAATAATCGAGTTTATTAATTCTTATGGGAAAATATTTCATAGTAATACATTATAATACTCGTGCTCTGGTATCGTTGCTGCATGTATTCGTGAGAGATTTAATGGACTGATATAGCCTCCTTTCCAAGCGCGCTACTCCATTTTTTTATTTATTTCAAGGATAATAATTAATAAGATATAGCCTGGCAGACAATATGTAAATAACGTTTTTAATGTGTACATTGTCAATGTTTTTAGGGGCCGATTACTACCACAGGAGTAATTACCACCGCGGGAGTAATTTCCTTGGGCGTAGTATTTTCCCACTTGAGACCACGTGTTATTCCCTATAGTATCATTTCTTTATTTAACAGTCAGTTTCACATGAGCTCTATGGTTTTGTAAATTTTCTTACTCTCTCCCCAGTTCCTCTACTTAGGGTTCGGTAAAACGAGTAAAACGTACATACGAGTCCCAGAGATGGATGAGGAAGCGCGCGCATTTTGGCGCGAAAAACTCCCGCTGGATCAATTCAGGTTTATCGATAAACAAATACACGCAGTGCACTTTTTATTTTCTATGACACTAAGTTATCCCTTCTTCTATTTCCCCTCCACTGCCCCAATGTAGTTGAATCCCATTCATATCGTTTTATTGGCGTGGCTTCCAACATCATATAAACGATTACTTTGGCTGAGGTAGAGCTTGAGTGCACTTGATATGATAAATGTATCATGTGGAGAAAATATTAATAAAATAATAAGGAACTTTTATTAGGCTCCTGTCAGTGATAGTCAGCTGTGCATTATTATTTTTTTTGTAAGCTTTCGTTAAGCCGATTTGTTACGCAGCGCTCTTTGCCTTCGCGTAGAGTTTCCACACTAAAGCATTACTAATGCATGTGCCGTGGCCCTATGGTGTAATACACAAACCTCAAATCCAATTATAGAATAATTGCTGCATCTCAAACGATACTGCGGAGTTTGCGTGAAGACTACGCACCGAATAGACTAGACTTTTTAACATTAACGTGGCAGAGTTGCAAGGGATCAGCCGATATGGTCTGGGGGCCAGCTGGTCTCTCCCCTGATGTTTCGGCTTAAACATTTTCTTGCGTAATTCGTACACCCAATGGCAGAAAGATTTAATCGCCGTCAGGTCCGAAGTTCATACGCCGCCTCAGCTCTGCGGATGTCTCGGGGGTATGGAAAAATAGAACTTTTAAGAAAAATTCTTTTGGAGGTTTCGGAACACGTCGCTCCAGTTAAGATTTCTATATTCTGAAATGCGTTATAATTATCAACTTGAAAATATCTTTTTTAATAAGAAGAGTGACTAACCTATTACTTATCATGAATTCTTGTATTTAGAGTTGTGTTCTCGTATAATTGAGGGGTAGGTTGCAGGATTTTTTTTCTTCTTTTCTTTCTTTTTTTTTCTTTCTGTAACGATCCCTACGCGAATAGTAGAAACGAGTTATTATTTTGTGTTTGCTCAATATTTCTTTTCTAAAAGGAGAGGTTGTGTGATTTTGTTTTTTCGTAGGGGAAGTCCGACATTTTTTTTCCCGCTCCTCCTCAATAATCTAATGGACCGTCCCTAAAAAGCATCCAATCGGCTGTGTAAAGCCGGTTGTCAATCAAAAACGTTCGGCCAAGAGTTGGGCGCAGCGCAGTTGTTGCAACGCAGACGTCAAAAACTGTTGTGACTTCAGTTTTACCGAGTTAAAGGGAAGTTTTACCAGTGAAGATCACTCAAGATGATTTGTACGCCTAAATTATTCTTGCTTTTGTTTGTCTTTTGGCCAGTACCTGTACAAGGAGGACAAGCCTTCAATTTTGGAGGAAAAGATTTCATTCGTTACGACAGCTCACTCGACGACCGTCCGCACGTGAGAAACGACATGCTTTCATTCAAGAACATCTACAAATTTCACTTCAAAACCATCCAACCCTCGGGAATTTTTATCTTTTCTGAAGGAACCCGAGGAGATTTTATCTCCATTGTTTTGCTTCATTGCAAATTAAGGTTGGACATAATATTGTTTAGCTTTTAGTGACCTTTAAGGTAGAAACTTTAATTCGCAACACACCAAAGGCGCCCGACTTTCTCGAACCAGAACGCTATAGGAACCTCTAAACGCTATCGCTTCTTCAAAAAGTTCACAATGAACAAATTTCTTTGCAAATCCTTTTTATTCTTTAGGATTAGATTTTTTTATTAGTCACCATTTTAGTTTGAAATCTTTGTTGTTTTCTCTTTGGCAGGCGCCAAGTCCGCGGCCACAGCGTCAAATAAACATTTGTTTTTCTACCACTTTTTGTTCTTAAATGAGAACAAACTTCTTAATTGTCTTTATTATGCTCGTTTAGGATTTGCTGTAAAAGTCATTTTTATGAGTTTCATATGAATATTTTGTTTTGAAATATTTTCTGGTTTGCCGTTTGACAGGCGCCAAGTCAGTCACGTCGTCAAATTTCAAAACGTCAAAACATTGTTTTTCTCCTAATTCTTGTTTATAAAATACCTATAATGTTTGTTAAATAGTAAAAGGGATATGTGTTTTCTTATGGAATACATACAAGGAGTTCGTCATATTTTTGTCCACGTGTCGCGTACACCCAGCTCGCGTGCACAAAGAGTGGGAGAGTCAGAGAGAGAGAATACAACCAGCAGGAGACCTAGCTAGACACGGTATAAAGAGTGTCATAAATTCATTTTTAAAATTACTGGAAGAAATTCTGATTATTCTAATTATCCTATTTTGGTTTCATTTATGTTTATGATTGTTAATGGTGATGGAAATAGGTGATCTTTGCATTGATTTATTAGTCGATGAATGCGAACATACAGTTAAACTCATGCTGGCTTTATTATTATGTGCCAAGTCTGAGTGGTCCTGAGGAAGGAGGGTATTAAGTAGAACTTTATTTGCACCCATTATTACATTTATTTTCTAATTTGATTAGACAAGATTTGGTTTAGTAGCTTTCCTCTAGATTAACTCTTATCTTTTTTAAAGGGTTGTGATACACCGACATGTTCAGAATGGTGGTACTCCAGATGAGCTGAATGTTGTAACTGGGAATGATTTATGTGATGGAAATTGGCATGTTTTCCGTCTTATACGCATGGGCAGAAAAGCCTGTATTAATGTGGATTACAGCCAAACATGTCCCAAGATACCAGGTCATGAATATATAATCTTAATTTACTGCAGTTTTGTGATTTTGTTAGTTGCCTGCTGCAAAGAAGATCAGTCAGTTCCTCTCTAATCATGATTGGCAACAGTAATAATAAATTTTACAACAAGCCATTGAAATGTCGAAGTTCAGAGACTTAATAATAATTTAAAAGCATTTTTTATTTCATTCATTCATTTTTTATTTATATATTCATTTATTTACTAACTAAATTATTGATTGTTTATTTTTCTACTCATCTACTCTCATCTTATTTGTACAATAATTATTTGTTTTATTATTCTTATCATTTAGTTTCTTCTTTTTCCATTTTAAATTCCATTTTATTTATTCATCCCTTCATCATCTTTTACATGAATTCACCATGCATAAATCCCTTTTTATTCAATTCTATTCCTTTCTTTTCCGTCCTTCCATTTTCCCTTCCTTTATCCACCCCCTCCCTTCAATTCTCCCATCCATTCATTACTGATTATACTTTTATATCTAAACAGGGCAGTTTTCATTATTGGATGTAGACCTTCACACTTATGTTGCTGCCATTGACAAGACTGCCATCAAGCCATCTCACCAATACCAAGACATTTACCAACTACCAAACTATGAAGGCTGTCTTCGAAATGTAATACTTAATAAAACAAACATTTTGAAAGCAGCATTGAAGAAAAGGAAGCATATCAAAGTCTATGGTTCTCTTAGTAAAAGGTGCTCAGGACATAAATATAATCTCATGAATGTAGTTGGATTTAACAGTGGTTCTTTTCTGCAGCTAGAAACTCCATCAAGAAGAGCATTACTGCTAAGCTTTCACTTTCGTACATACTATGAAAATGGACTACTGTTTTACTCTCAGTCAGCTTTATTTGCCAAGCTTATGCTGGTTTCTGGTAAACTGGAGTTCCAGCCTTACATCGAGGGTCTACAAGAAATTCAACACCAGTTGAAATTCAAAATAGGGAAAGATCTTGCTGATGGAAACTGGCATAGAGTTAACGTACGCATCCACAGTAATGGCTTTACTTTGTCAGTTGATCAAGATAAAATTCCCTGGAAAAAAAACAAGAAACTGAGGAGTGCAAATCTTTCATCATTTAAAAACATCATCTTTGGTCATGGCCTTGGTTTTAAAAGTTTCATCGGATGCCTCAACAAGATAAAAGTAAACAAAATTCTCATCAATGCAAGTATTGGTTCAGGTCTTCACTTTGGACGGTGCCCTATTAGCAATCTCTGTTTTCCAAATCCTTGCAGACATGATGCTAAATGTATTAACAAAGTGCAACATTTCTCTTGTGACTGTTCGGGTCTGTCCTATACTGGCAGACTCTGTACTGACCCACTTTACAGATCAACATGTCAAGAGTATGTCAAGATTGGCCTTTCGAGGGATGCTATGTGTTCAGTCTTACCAAACAACAATATTTCATCAACACCTTTAAAAGTCCTGTGCAGTATGTTAGGGGAAAGGACGGCAGTAGCTGTAATAGAAAATGGGAAGAAAAGCTGGCAGAAGGTAGAACAGCATATCAGCTATGCACTTGGTGGTTACTTGAAAAGTGATATTCATTACTCTATGAACTTCCCAAACATCAAAGCTGTAATCTCTGGAAGTCAGAGATGTTACCAGTATGTGGCTTTTAATTGGACACATTCTATGTCGAATGTCTCTGGGAATATCTTGGCATATTGGATCTCATCCAGCAAGAAAAATGGTAACCCAGTACCAATTATCACCAATGGTAAGAGTATTATTATTGTATGTAATAATTAGCCAAACTAAGTGAATTTGTGAGACAGACTAGCTTGCACCAATTAACCATTGCATTCTCTCTAAGAAATACTGCAGTAACTGGATGAGAGTACTGGCAGGGCAGAATTCGGAACTGTGCTTCTTTTTCACCCCTAGAATAGTTAGGCAGTGACTAATAATAATAATAATAATAATAATAATAATAATAATAATAATAATAATAATAATAATAACAACAACTTTAATGCTTATAACGCGCATTTTTTATGACGAAATGATCAAGTGCACTAATTAAATGACCTGTATAGATAAAACTCAAATTTCAGTAAACCAAAATTCAATTAATATTCGGTATAATGATGAAAATCAAATAATTGTTCAAATATTATCATTGAAATTGTCAATATATGTAAATTAGTATATATATTTATAAAATGTAAATGAATATTAATATCTATAATCAATGTTAAATATTATAAAAACTGTGGTATTCGATAGAGTCAATAACAAGTTCATCAAAATGCTAAACGATAAAAATATGCTTTAAATGCTTTTTAAAATTATCAATGTTATGAATGTTCCTGATTTCGGCAGGAAGAGAATTCCATAACTTGGTGATGCCATTGCAAACGATCTATCTCCCAGAGTTACTGCTGATTTTGTAAGTGGTGTAGTTAGCAATACTACATTGTTGGATCGAAGGCTGTATTTAGAGTTCTGTCTGACGTGTACCAGTTTTGATATGTACAAAGGAGCCATGTCAGGCAATGCTTTAAAAGTAATTAGGATGATCTTGAAATTTACTCTGTAGATGACAGGCAGCCAGTGCAACTCTTTTAACAAAGGTGTGATATGGCAATCTTTTGATGACCTAAATACAACATGTGCAGCTGCGTTTTTTACTCTTTGGAGTTTTGCTATTTGAAACGTGGGCAATCCAAACAGGAGGCTGTTGCAATAATCAATTCTGCTGGTAACGAAGGCATTAATTAGAGTTTTTGCGGTGTCTTTTGAAAGATATTTCCTAATTCTCTATATATTATGAAGATGATACAACGCCGCGCCGCAAGTTTTCGTAACATGAGTTTCCACGGAAAATTTCCCATCAAAAAAATATGCTTTTATGATTTCAATCCCTAAAAGGGACAATCATTCCTGCTCTTCATTATATGGGAGTTACCCATATATGTGTGACCATGCAAAACATCTTTCTTTTTTTTTCCACATTAACTGGCAAACATCCCAAATCCTTCACTGTCCAAGAGGGTGTGCCAACATGTGACAAAGAAAACTAGTTCCCTGAATGTTAATAAAATCTGATTTTCCCCCCACACAGGTTATATAAGAGACAAGTTAATGCTTCCTGTAATTGCTGTCATGTTCCATTCTGATGCAGTAGATTCTCACTACTATGTGGGACCTTTAAAGTGTATGGGTACAAAGAAACACTCCAAACCACTGCCATCCTTTGTTGACAGCCGTAGGTTCTTGAAGAATGTGTGCAGTCCTTTAGTTCAAGCAAGTGACACCAACTCAGCTTACTCACCTGAAGATGATGCAAAAGTCAACACAGGATTTATGTCCTTGGAAACAGAGAAGCCCTTGAAGCCAGAAGAGTCAGTAACTTCAACAATGATGGAGGAACCATCAGTAAGTAGTACTGAAAAAGTGGCAATCACAGCCATAGAGACAAGCAAAACCTCTTACTTCAGCATACAAAACAAAAAGGCGTTGCCATCAGCTCAAAACGGGATTCATCTTTCCTCACATACAGCCTTGATTGAGAGGTGGGAATTCCTTGCAGCATTGATAGTGGTTTCAGTCTTACTGATACTAATTATGGGCTTTCTCTGTGCTGCTGCACTCAATAAAAGAAAGATGAAAGCAGAGAAAGAAAGAACCTTTAGTTTGTCCCCAAAGACAAACAACACAGATATAAGGAGGAAGTCTGTTTGTGATGAGATTGGGCTGCAGCCAGAGTCAGATCTATGGATGAAGGTCAATTCATGTGGTTATGACGTGAAGACTGGGAAGATTACCTACGGATATGATATTTACCGTGTGAGTTAGATCTAATTGGAGTCACCATGTTGTAAGGTGAGTTGCTGCATTAGGCATCAGACTTGGGTTTGGTCTAATGGTTTCTTTTATTATCTCCGACGAAGGACGGTGTATAATTTACCTTTTTATCATTACTTATTTCAATGGTGAGTTCAACTTGTCCTTTTATGCCCTGTCTGCACTACTGAGACCCAATTGTCCCAATTGCGGGGTGGGCCGGATTTCACAACTGCCTGTGCTGCAATTATAGAACATTGCCTGAAATTACTATTTGCCCATGAACGTGCCCGTCATTTAAAGAACAAGTGCGTTTTAAATCAGAATTTTACATTCTATAAGTCAATTCATCATAGGCATTTTACAGTGCACACACTCGAACCATGAACACTTTGAGTTTTTTTTTTTTTTATTTTTTTATAACTTTCCAATAAAAGCCGTCTGAAGAAACAAAGGATGAAACTTAGGCGCCATCCAATCACAACAAACGGCGGGAAATCTTTAGATGTTGGTAGTATGTGACATTTGTGACACACTGTGACATTCAATGTTTTGATAGATGTGTTGATCACCACAGTTCCACCACAGTTCTGCCCATTCAATATTCATTCAATGTTTTACAGAAACAAAACAAAAATATCGTTCATTGACGAAGTAGTTGTTAGAATATATTTGATACACTTCATATTTTAATTTTTTTAAATCTTTATGGTAACAACAACACAACGGAACTCTGGAATCGCACTAAAAAAATGTTGAAACGTTGGTAAGAACATGATCTGGCTTCTGATTGGATGATTCGAAAAATGTAAAAAAATCTTGAAGTGTTCATGGTTCGAGTGTAAACACAGTGTAAATGTCTATGGAAATTGAAAATTAATTGAAATTGGTTTTCTTTCTACAGGACGTTTTGTTCAAGACACCTTCGTGTTCTTGTCTGTTGAGTTACCAAGACATTTTCACTTTAATCGTTGAATACGCCGTATATCTTTCGGTACAGAAGTTAAGGTCGTTAAGCAAAACACTGCCGTTTGGGTGCGGCTATTGTTGGAACTAGATTTGCAAAATCTACCGAAGGAAAAAGCAAACGGTAGTAAAATTATTTTCTTTATGGGGTTTTGTTTATTGAAGATTTTATTCAAATGACATTGTCAACCCATCCAATTGTCAACCCATCCACATGGAAGACGGACTTTGAATGAGCAAAACCCAGAAGTGAAGTCATTTCATGAAACTTTCCGGTTGACATCGCAATCGTACGCATTTATGAACAATAATGTCAGTGTAACAATCATTTATCAGTGTTTGCTGCTTCGTAGACTAATCACTGACGTTAGAGTTTTATGGTTCACTTTCTACAGGCTGTCTTCGTTTCGTGTTGTGCCTGACACACACATACAGGGTTTAACAACGGCAAGAAAAATTCACACCGGCTCAAACTAGAACGTTTTGCGTAATTTTGTTAAGGTAGTGTTACACGAGACACGATTCGCAACGACGATGTTATACACTAAAAACTTCGTTGTCTTGGAGTACGGTTACAATCTTGATCGATATCTTGCTGTGGCAACATGTTGCAGATTTTTGATCTACTGTGCCTTAAAAACTCGCAACATTGTGCGCGCGAAATGATACACAAAACCAACTCTTAACGCACTATATATTGTGCCTTTATCCAACAACTTACTGTTAGTGTCATCATCTTGTTAACATTCTTTATTGTGTTTTGCATATTTAATACCGCAGTATTATTTGATTAAAAACGTTTTCCTTTGTTTAACAGTGTCTTCTGCTGTTTATTTTACGAGTGACTGAAATTCAGAATTTTATGCTCAGTTTTACCCATGGTAATCAGAAAAGGCACAGGTCTTCCACAGGTTCGCCGGGCTGAGTACTAGGCTGATCTAAGTATATCTTTACCGATGTTTTTAAATTTTATGTTGGGTTAAAAGGTTTTTAAACTCATTAAGTTTCGTTGCCAAGTGTAGGAAACTATTATGTGAAGCGGAGTGTTTTATTGGCATCCCAAATGTTTGGGTTACTGAGTCTTACGGCACGCCAAATGTAGCAATATTTCAATGGATATTCAATGTCAATTTTATGAAAATTCAATGAATATTCAATGTCCAAAGCCTTCGATTTGTTGGTGAGAAAGGTCCGGATACGAGAACGACTATATGCAAGAACACATGCAAGAATTGGCAAGCTCCGTACAAAAATGATTCTACTCTACGATTCTTACATAATGTGATAGCTAATTGGTAGGGTGGGTGAGGGCGGGGTGCATGGACTTCGTTTTTCTGGCATCCACCACCCGGCAACAGTCCATTGGTATACTATCTGCATGTGGCCCGATAAGTATTTCGCCGGCTGTGGTTCATTTTTTATTCTTTTATATTTTTATGTTTGTTCAGCGGGTTTTGTCATAAATTTGTGTGACTTTGAAAGCACGTTGGTCGATTTGTTGTTCATCAAAGTTCGCTTCTCAACGATAAAATAGGCCTTCTTTTCCGTACTCTAGTTTAATATGTCAATGTCATACACAAACAGCCGAAGCTGTGAATTGAAGTGTTTTCCCCGACCACCAGTGAACCAAATATAGGGGCGGCGGGGGCACGTGTAGCCTCCTTCGCAGCCGTTCTTAGGGTCGTCACGCAACGTAAAAAATTGGTTCTGAGTCATTGTTTTACGACGCATGCGTGTGCAATCAAACAATACATTGTCATTATCACATAGCTTTAAATGCGTTAAATATAATCTTCAGTCCCCCCCCCCCCCCCCCCCCCAAAGATTTTTGCAGTGCCCCCAAAGATTTTTAGCTTCCGCCGTCCCTGAAATATACTTAAAATGGAGTGAAATCCCCGCTATGCCCCCGGGTATGCCTCGGGGTGGGGGAAGGTGCGAGGGATGTCAAATGACTGGTGCATTACGGAAGGAGACGCCATGTACTTGAGTGCACTTTTTAAAAGAAAAACCATCCCAGATACCTAGAGTTTGGCACTCAACTTTCTGCCTGACAGAGCTCGCTGGTCCTCGCCCATTGAGACAAAACAGTCTGCCATTGACGCACGTAATATATCACACCGATTGCCCACTGAGGCAAAAAATAATCATTACCTATTATGGTGACAAATGCTGATCTACCAATTATGGCACAAATCAAAACAAATGACATCCCTTTGTGGTTGATAAAATACAACCATTTTTTTCAAGGAAGAATCTTGTATATTACTTTTAAGATGTCTAAATTAATGCTTCTTTTTCAGAGTAAAAATTTTAACATTAAATGTAATTTGGCCGAGTTATTTCAAAATCAATCATATGCAAATCAGGACGAATTCTGTATCAGGGTTTATCAAACTCATTAATAATTCATGAGGAAAACACAATAGAAATCACGACCATGAAGGAGGTTTTATATCTGATATAGATTCGTCTTCATTTGCATAAACTTTAACTTGGATTTTCTTGGCCAGATTTACTTCAATTTTGAAAATTTTAGTGAAACACAAAGGAACTAACCTAGACGTTTGATAAGCAATCTACAGTATGAGTGGCCGTGTTGTATCCGATATACAATCACTCGGCTACGCCTCGTGTTTGTATATCGGATACAACACGGCCACTCATACTGTATATATTATTTACAGATGCCTTCAAGGTAGTGATTTTGCATATTCATGCTCTCCTTCACTTGAATTAAATAGAGAAAGACAATCAATGCTACAAAAGAAAAAGAACTAGGAAACTAATATCATATACCATAAGCTTTTTTGATATCATCTTATATACTCGCAACATTTTATTTGCATTATGCAACAGCTACCCGGTTACAAGGTGCATTGCTTGGGCTTCCTGTGATATGTAAACATGATGTCACTTATATGACATGACATGCTCTATAATTCTCTATATGTGTCAAAGGTGGGTAAGGTTTATATTTCGATTGCCGCTCGTTCGCCGGTTCGACGCTATAGTTGCTAGTAAAAGAGAAACTGAAACTAAAGGCACCTCTAAAACATCCCTGATAACAGATTGAATTCTCTTGCCCAAGTTATCTAACGGCTTACGATGGTTGGGGCATATGGCTTGACCTGTGTTTTTACCATTTCTATTCTTATGGCTGTATTGTTAATAGTAGGTAAGTGATACGTTCTCCGGCTTGGCGTTTGCGTTGCAGATTGACGTAAAAATATGTTTTTAAATCTTTAGATGAGCTGGAAATACACATTTTCTGGGTAAACTAATGGGGGAACTATGATTCTGGTAAATAATCAGGATGCTTTGCCGCCAAACCGATTATTGGAATCAGAAATCAGGAATTGTACCAGAGTTATTTTAGATTCCTGTTTCAGAAATCAGAAAACTTACTTTTCGGCACTGCCTAGGTATATTGCATGGGCGAAAATACAAGTTTGAAGGAGAGAATGTAGGATTTTGGATTTCCGTTTCCCGAATCAGAAATTACATTTCTATTTTCTCAATTCATAATCTTGCTGACATACGACAAAACACCACGTGTAGGGAAGGGGTGGAAGTAAGCTGGGAACATAGTAATCTAATCTCCTATTTTTAAGGACCGTTTGTTTCTTGTCGGGGAGTGGGTCGTATTTGCGTGGTAACCAATAAATAGAACTGTCTAGGACTCTCTCTGTCTCTGTTGTTGAATAAAAGAAAATGTTTTTCAGACTTTATTGTAGAAGTGCTGTGCGACTTAAAATCTTTTGTATGCCCCTTGATCTGGTTTACCTTAACTCACTAAATTGCTTGTTTTTCAGAATGTTAATCTCGACTAATAAACACATGCTTGATTATTTTTCTTTTGAGGAAAAAAAGTTTGAATTGAAAAAGTTTGGTTTGAATTGAATCCAGAAGTCAGAATATTAAATATGTGGAGCATGTGGAGCATTTGATGACCTTGAATCTGGGTCTTCCAGTTTGTGTGTTTATTTTGGTGAGAAGGGTCTGGGTACTAGACCGAGATGTTAACTCGGGAAGTGTATAAATATTTAGTTATTCCTTTCCTTTTTTGTCCAAATTCTTTTTTCAAGAAGCTAGGGCAGGAATTTTAGACTAAAATGCCCAGCTCAGATACTTTATCTTGGACATCATGTGGGGAAGCATTTATGTTTTTTTGTAATCTGCACTTCCAGCTTTGATGAGTTATTGAATATTTTTCTGTTATTTAAGATAATGGAGCAGAAGGAATTATTCTCCGAGTCCCACATGGTAAATTAGAAGCGCTACCTGGAAGAAAGTGTCTGAATTTACTTTTTCGGGAGCCATGCGTAGACAAACAACACTGTAACATCTCACTTAAAGTCAAACTGGAAAGTAAAACTGGCCAAATGACCTGGAGCACTTCAAAATCTATAGAAAGCAGCGGAATTATGAAGATTAATAGTACCTCCATGTACTTACTGTGTATGTTTGACTACTCCGCTGGGGAAAATGTTTCTTGTTGCAATGATATCAGTGGTAATCCAGGCATAAACATCACAAATGGTGTTGAAGTGGGTTTGTCTCATTATCAGGAGATAAGCTTTGATCTTAAAGCTTGCAATGAGAGCTGTTTAACACTGTTGAAATTTTTCAAAGCCTTTCTACCTTGTAAGTTTTGCAGTCAAGTAAAAAATATTTTTTGATATTTCAATTCATGCACTTGCAAGTAATAATATTTAAAGAATGTGTTTCATCAAGCAAATTTTTTCTCCCAAAAAAATTCTGAGGTCCAGTTGGAATTCGAACCTGTGATCTCTGTTTGCTAGTCAGGTCAGACCTCGAACCCGCAGGTTTGAATCCAAACTACTGGAGCTCGTTATTTTTTCCCAAGAAAAATTTGCTTGTTAAAACACAATTTGCATATTTGATAACTTACAAGCAACAAAAACACCTTATATTCCATTATAGAGTGAAGGCCGTAAAACCATGAAATAAAAACAAAGTTGATATTGACAAATAGTAGCTATTTCTGGGTACTATCGTCATGTACGGATTAACGAAGTACATAATCGGTCTCCGAACACACAAGTGGGACTTGACTCACTTAGAAAAAAAAGTGAAGACACCAAGAATAGAACTCGCTACCTTTGGCACCAAAGAACTACTACTTGCCAACCCCAACCCTAACCCTAAACCTAACCCCTAGACCACGAAGCGAATTTGGTTGGGTGGTCTCATTTTTTAGTCATATTTAAACTTTGTATCATCAGCATGTGCACATAAATATTTATTATAGTTTAAATTATGCTATTGTAGGGTACGACTACTAGCTGATTACTCAAAATTTGAATTTGAATAGAATTCCCATGACAATTCCAATACACGACGATACAGCCTATTTCTGTCTAATAGTTGCTAATACCTTGACCAGAACATTGATGACACAACAGACACGGATGGTCTCTAGTGTATTTGTCTTTCTGTTATGAATGTTCTGTTTGCGTGATAAGCAACTATAGGTCACTAATTAAAAATTGATAGTGCTCTTTGTTAGTATAAGCTTTGTTTTCATTTCATGGTTTGACTGCATGCATTCTAATCCTTATACTGTATGTGCAAGTCCTTTTCTATCATTGTTCACCTCATGAATCCCAGTTCCGTGTTTGATTTACAGCAGTAAGACCAAACATTTTAAAAATAGAAATATCATAGCATTAACATCAATATTATTAATTCAATCCCTATATTTATGACATTCCCATTTGAACATACATTCATTGAGTCTCCATAACAATAAAACAGTTATTTAACGTCAGTCCTGAATTTGTGTAGCAATTATTACAGCTGTACATTGAGAAAGAGCTGAGATTAATGCACTAATTAATATTTATTAATACCTCTAATAATATAATACCTCTTATTATATATTACCTCTAATGATATAATTTTAATTTTAATATTTTTTTTAATTTCCTGCAGGGCACGATCCATGCTACTTTGGAAAACCATGCCAAAATTTGGGAACTTGCCAACCAGCTTTCAACAGCTATACTTGCTTATGTCGAGGCAACTGGAATGGCACCAACTGTACTAGTAAGGAATTTTTATTTGGCATAAGCCTTAACTTAGCTTGTTTCAGTCTTTATCAGTCTGTTAAACCTTATAGGCATCCCTGGTACATTTTATAAATTTAATTTCTGGATTGTAAATAAAAAAATTTCCATAGCATTTGCTTTTTTGGAAAACCATTCCAAAAGCAAAGGTGCTTACCAAACTTTAAATCAATCCATCCAGTTCAATGGAAATTCATTTTTCGTATAGAACAGTCTGAAACCCAGGTGGATGAATGTTAATCGAGGTATTATGATCATTCAGGTGGATGTAATCCTGAGGAGGACTGCTGTTTGATGTGACTGATGGAAATTCATTTGCTAAAATGTTAAGAGAAGAACTTAAACATTGACTTTAAACTTACAATATTGGTACTTGCGTCTATCTAAGAACCAAAAATAGTTGGAAAAGAGAAGACTGAATGACACATACCATTCATTTTCCAACCGCAATTTCCAGTTTTTCTGGGTCAATGGTAAGCACCATACCCCAGACCTTTTGGATCATTTAACAGTGATGAATTTGAAAGGAGTGGTCAACCAATTAAACCTTTTTTCATTGACGTGTAATAATGTATAATTTATGCTGTGATTTCTTCAAATAGACCTTATTCATCTTGGTGCAATGCTTATTAGATATACGTACATTATACATTACAGATACAACTAAAACAAAAAACCTTATCCTCTACAGAATGTCATGTAGTCTGCAAAGGAAAAACATTTTACAACGACTACTAAGGTCTATTACTTTGTGACCACATTTCATATATTTCACCTACTGTTGAACCTTTATGCACAGGCTTTTTGCTGCCATATGAGCTTATAGCTTTTGCACACCTCATTCGTTTACATCCAGCCAGCTTTACATCAAAATATGTTGGTTTAACGCACAGAACTTGTGCATGAAAATAGGCAAATACATTATTGGCAATCATACTTTAGCATGTCATGCTGTAACCATCATTTACTATTTCTTAGTTCCAAAAGACATGTCATACAAAGCTGGCCAGTGCTTGAATTATTTATCCAGTGCAGATATCAAACTATACATGAAGACCGTGGAAGAATGCAGAATTGCTTGTTTATACCAGTTTTCTCCAAGGTGAGAATTAGCCACTTGAAGGTTGAGAAAAACTAGGGATAGTAAACATTGCAATGCATTGTGGGACTGTTACACATATGGTGACATATAAGATGGCAGCGATTTTGTCTGCTTAAACAGTCTCATAATACACTGTAATGCTAACTCCACTCAGTCTTTTCATCAACCTTGAAATGCTATGCTAATAAATTATTACAAAATATAACAGATGTTTTATGCCAGTGTTAAATTAAATCTAGATAAATATGACTTAAAGATGAAATGTTTCTCTTAGTCTGCTATTACTGCTAATAAGTCTCTAAATAAACCTGATCTTGTTAAAGTTTTTCAAGAAAAAGGATCAGAAATATTCCAACAATCCACTTCCCTGCTTAATGCCTTAGGTTTCTGTCTTTTTTCTCTATTAAAAGAAAATTTGACGCAACACCCTTAACTTTTATTTTCGCTTTTAATTATAAAAGTCAAGATTTTAAGAATAATATTCTTATTTAATTAATTATTTGGAGTCTGGATTTTTAAGATGTCTGTTTATTTTTTTTCAGATGCAAAGCTTTTCAGTACAAACAGATAATGTCGGGAAATCATGGCAACTGCACCCTTCGTAACTCCAACAGCCTTGAACAGAAAGTTCAATCATGTGACATGGACCTATATGAATTTACTAGTCTATTGATAGTATCACCTACTCCTGAATCTCACAGTGTTCCTACTGCTGTTGCCACAGTAACCTTGAATTTGCTGCCTGCATTTCTTGCATGCTTTTTGTTGTAGAACAAAACCCAGGCATTTTTGTTTTTATTAGACTATGTAGGTTGCCAGGGAATTGTGAAATATTAGAATAGGTTCTAGATAAGGTGCAAAACATGTTTCCAGTTTCTGAACAGCAAATTTTAATAGCATTGTGTACATATTATTTTAATATTATCATACTGGTAGCGTCGTATAGTAAAAAAAAGATAGCATGGTATAGGATAGCATAATGATTGCATAGCAGGCCATATAGCACTGAGGCCATATAGCACATATATAGCAGGCCATATAGCATAGAAGGCCATATAGCACTGAGGTCATATAGCATAGTAGGCCATATAGCATAGCAGGCCATATAGCATAGCAGGCCATATAGCAGGCCATATAGCATAGCAGGACATAGGATATTATAGTATAGCCAACAACTCCTTATACACCACATTTTCTCATTCTTTGGCTGTTATTCATTAATTTAATGCACCAATAAACCAATAAACCTGAATTAATTTACTAAACTTATGAATGGAGGGGGGGACTCTAAAGATAAAATGTGTATGCATGTGTATGAGGCAGAGAGCTCCCTACCTATGCCCCTGATAAATGGTTTTTTGATTGGTTTCAAGCCAAAGACACAGATATATCTAAAAGCTGTGGTTGTTCTAGAAACATGAGATGCAGTCTGGTGTTTTTGCAACCTTTTATCCATGAAAACAGTCAGCCCATTCCCCCTCAAATACTGTAACATATTCTCTCATTGTTTTTGGTCTTTCTTTGATCAGCGGCAACAATGATTGTCGCAAGACCAAAAAAATGCTCCTTATTCACCTATTGGGCACTCTTAGTCCCAACAGGATTAATGAACGCTTTGCTTTTACTAACCCATTGTTTTGTCTTTTGATTTTCTCTCGTTTGCTTGCACACCTTGTTCTTATTGGTTTCTTTTGTCTTATTCTCTTTATATAAACACTCCTTTTTACCGCCTATTTCTCTTTTACTCCAACGAAAGACTAGTGTCGGAAATGTCAGTATTTTCATCTTTTCATGGTGTACAATTTACCCTTTTATCATTATTATTCTCTTAACCCTTGCCTGAATTTGCAATTGGGTTCCCTGTGTAAAATTACCAATCATTACTTGATATATTTTTCACCTGATATTTTTCTGAGATATTTTGTCCTTAATATAAACACTCCTTCCTACCACCTCTTTCTCTTTTACTACAACGATGTACTAGCGTCTGAAACGTCAGTACAATTTACCCTTTTATCATTTCTATTCTGTTTTAAAACCCTTATCTGAGTTTGCAATTGGGTTCCCTGTGTAAAATTACCAATCACAGATATTTTGTTCTTTTTAAATTGGCCAATAAGATTCATTGTACTATATATCACCTAAAGGGAATGCCATAAAAAGAGCCTGTTGTTATTATCCAATCAACGCGCTCGTTAAAGTATCAACAAGGAACATATCAGTTCTTGCGAACGATTTCCTGCAAGCATCAGCTCAGACTAATTAATGCCGATGGAGTTGCAATAACTCAGCAAAAACATTTCAAAACTGTTCGAATGACGAAATGAAAACTTTGACTGCATAAAAACGAACTATTCGACTCTTAGTCAATCGGTAAGTACGCAGAATTCTATGTGGTTTTACTCTTAGAGGGGAGATATTTGCAAATGCTTTTTAGAACACTAAACATGAGAACATGTCGAGACAAATACAGCATATTTTGCCGCTCCAAATCCAATCTTAACCCTCTTATGGCAAACTTTAATGGACGTTATGAGATTGTCCGAATGAAGTTTCAACTGATATCAAGGCAGTTAGAATCCTCATCATCATCAAAATCTCTTAGATTTACAGATGAAATGTTTTGAAACTCGCTAAAAACTTCTCCTAGACCTCGTCAGCACTAATTATTTAATACTGCTAATACGACTAGCGCCTAACCCTCTAATGATTTGTTATTGTTTTAAGAAATATTGTCACCGCTTACTGTTCCTAAAGTGACTGAATCATCCAGAATTATATTCATTTCTGTTAGGAATTTCATTAGTATTTATGAATATTTATCTAAGAAAATTACAGCTGAAGGTCCGTTCTATGAAATACTTCCGGGATAAAAAAATATCGTCTTATTATGATACCTTTGATATACACAGAAAAGACTTGTCCTGGTATTTATAAAATGGGGGTCTTTCCCGTGTATTTGCTTGTGGTTGGATCGAGTTAAAATGTGGTTAGCCAGAAATTAAAAGTCCTTGATAATTTATTCATAGTTCTGAGCAAGGATTATGTCGATACATAATAGATTATTACACGATCATAACGTTTTCCCCAAAAGAAACAATTCTACAAAATAAATCACTACTTCAGTGCTATATCTTGATACTTGTTTATGTCTTTCACTATCGTTTAGTAATTTAGTCCGTTCAATTCATTATTTAATCAATAATTCAAGTTAATTGTTATTAGTCGTTACTGACAGTCTTATGTTTCGTTTTGAAGGGCATATAATTATCATCCAATAATGGCATTATCACCACAAGAACTGTCAAACACGCTAAAGCATTTAAAACGAGCACCAGCTCCAAGAGTCCCTATAGGGTCCAGTGTAGGGTCTGATCAGGCTGGAGCGATTAATTTAAATGCTATCAAGCTTAAAAAAACTGGAAAGCGAGAGAGCTTGATTGAAGAAGACAACATGGCTTTTATTCAAGATGGGAAAGAAAACAACCCAGATGAACATAATACAATCTTTAAAAAGCACCTAGCAATGTTCGATAATAAGGAAGAAGCACCTGAGAAGCCAAGAGTTATGCCAAAGCCTAAACTTAGAAATTCCAGTACAGGGTCTGAAGAGGAAAGAGACTTTAAAAAAGCTCGCAGTGATTCCTTCCCTAGGCCTCAAAGTGGAGATAGTAGAGATAATAATAGTAATATTGTCCAAGGGTCTGGAATCCCTAAGTTGAAACCTTTACCATCGCTAAAGAGTATAGGAAAGATACCACCACCTAAACCAACAAAGCCACTTATCTTGGCTATGAGGGTACAAAAACAGTACAAAAACCATAAAGTAATTATAGCACCAAAGGTTCAACCTGTAGCTGACGCAGTAGAAAATGGAAGAAAAGAAGGCAAGTAAACTTTAATTTAAAAGTCATTTTGAAATGTTGTATGCACAGTCTTTTTACTGTGATGAAGACATATTGGTAGCTGATGAGCATGAGAGAAACTTGCTTAAATGAGGCATACACTGTAGTCCTTTACTGTAGCTCAAAAAGGGGTCATATTGCATATTTTATTATACAAGGACATAAGCAGTTGTTTTATATTGCTCTTAAAAAACAATTTTGAATAATTTTGTGTGCAGTCTGTTCTCTTATATCAACATGGTAGTCAGCCAATCGGCAAGCATTGCATTTCAAATATATTTCATGAAAAACTCTAAAGAGTATTGAGATTGTATGATAGTATAGATGACTTGAACTTTGGGGTTAAAATGGATAACATTAATTTATTAATTCATGCATTCATGCGATAATGTGGCAATGTGAATGCAGTAATCTGGGGAAATCTGCGATACAAATAAGAAATTAGATATAATAAATCTGGTACTGAATATCAGAAATTGCCAAAGAAAGTTAATTTATTCTGAATAATTATTTAAATAATAAGGTTAATGTAAGACATAATTTTTCATTGAATAGTTTCAGCATAATTATATCTGATATTAAATATAAGCAAACAAAAAAAATTAACTTTTTTAAAAAGTTACAAAATATACTTAATCTTGAATCTTAAAAAAAAAATTCATTTTTACATGTCTTGATGACTTGAAACCTTTTCCAGGACTGAGAATTGAAGAGGGGTGACTGGAGGGGGGAATGGGTGAGGTAGTTTAAAGCCACCACTGTCTGCATCTGTTAGTTCATGTTTAGTCTCATGTATACTAGTCTGCTATTTTTTCCAACCTTAGTCATAAATGCCCTTAACGTTTTAGGGAACTTCATGGTTCTTGTAGTTATTCAAAGACTAACTATTAACATTTTATATTCTTCCATTTTTTTTAGATGAAAGCATTGAGGAAGAAGAAGGAGAAGATATATATGATGATATTTGCAGTGCAGAGGAGACTCCTCAGGTATCTTATCGTCCACAGCCTACTCCACCTACCGAACCAGAACCAATTGACGAGGACATGTATGATGATGTAGAGCAGCTGGCTGAGACAGTTAAGGCCGAGCTTAAGGGTATTTATTTACATGAGTCAATGAATAATGATTTATTCATTTATTTATTTGTAGATGGAAACTGTTATCTATATAGTTCTGAACTCTTATTATGATTATTCTAATCCAGCTTGCTTGTATCCATCTACTTATTTCTTCTCTTTCCTCTCCCTCCCTCCTTCTTTTCCTCTCTCCCTTTCTTCCTATCTTCAAAAAAAACTACACAGTTTGGTAGGGTAACTTGAATGGCACACAGTAATTTTCATCTACAGTAAGCCCTTTCTAGATCAAATTAGAATTTAAATTGCAAAAGTTGATTATTGAGAAAAACACAGGAGAGAACCAACAAACAACCCTACTCACATATTTCAAGTCCAAGGATCAAACCCAAATCACACTGGTGAGAGGCGAGCGCTCTCATCACAGCACTTCCCATGCTTACTGAATCTTTCTATCATTGATCCGTCCATCTACCCACTCTACCACTGTCTTGTCATTACATGCACCTAAATCTATGGCTAGTATTAATTTATTCAAAATATTTCATTTACACTCACCCAAATCCATTTATATCTCTTCATTAAAGGTCAAGGTGCAAAACCACCACCAGCTCCAATTCGATCTGATATGTAAGTACTATCAATATCTGTTTGCTGTTTATTTTTATTTCTGCAACTAGTAATGATATAGTTATTAGAGGGTAATGATAAAAAGGTAAATTATACACTGTAAAAAAACGGAGGACTAGCGTCCGAAATGTCAGTAAGTTTTTTCATCTTTTCATGGTGTATAATTTACCTTTTTATCATTAGTTTCATTAGAAACACTGACGCAGCTCACACTAGTTTTTAGCTAGTCATATCTTCTAGTTATTAGAGGATTAAGTATCAAGATTATTTAAAAAAAATTTGATTGGAATGGGATAGGATAAATTAATGAAGGGTTAAATAATTGAATGGATAATGGTTAGATGAATAAATGATTGAGTAATGAATGGATGAATAAATGAGCGAATGGTGGGGTTGAATGGATGGAGAAATGGTTGTATGGATGATATGGGTGCGTGGGTAAATGGATGGTGGCATGGATGGATAGATGAATAAATTGTTAGATGGATAGATTTTGGAATGAATGGATTGGTAGATTGATAGAATCATATGAAGAGAGGGAGAGATGAATAAACGGATGGGAAAATGAATAGTCAAATGGATCAATGAATGAATGGATAAAGATAAAAAATTGGGATGACTATAATTGATGCTTGAACAAAGTGTATAATATGTAACTAATTTTTTCATAAACCTGCAAATTTTATAGTTGCCATTTGCCCAAGTTCACATGTTTTTGAAATAGCAGTAATGTTAAAAGATCAGCAAAATTAATAGCTTGTTTGGCTCGTGCATACAATTACGAATGATTATTATTTTATTTTTGATATAGAATCACGGGAGATGGGACTTCAGTCCAAGAGGAAAAAGAATTTGGTGAAGATCTTTATGAGGGAGTTGAAGCATTCAATGATGGTGACCCGGCTAATGACATTGAAGAGGAAATTGAAAATGAAAGAGTTGAACAAGCAGAAGTACCGCCCCCCTCTGCTCACCTCAGGTATGAATAATATCTTCTTTATATCCTCTTTTAGTCTGCATGCAGATGGACTTTTCTTTTAGACTAAGGGAGAGGGGTCAAGAGGAATAGCTGTTAGCCTATGTACCCAATTTTCCAGGCCACCTGGCTTAGTTTTGAAATTTTATAAATTTTCCTAATACCAAACAACTGAAAAAAATCGTAAAAACGTAAGGTTATTACCAGGAAAAAATCACTGACTCCCCTTCTTCATTTGTAAGTATTTGATGTATCACCCTCCGTTAATTCCCCTAGCCCCCTCCCCCCTTAAAAAAATGAATGCTCCCTTAACACATAGTACGTTTTGTTTTGATGTACAAATGAGTTGTTCTACCTTTCGTTTTGATGACTTTAAATAACATATAACATTCAGTAACGACAACAGCAACAAAAATGACAACAAAGTCAGCCATTTCCAGAGCAAACGTCTTTGTTATCATCAAACTGTTTGTCCTCAAAACATTTTTCATAAAAAACACTTTACATTAATCTTTTTTTATTTTAAAGGATTCCATTATTTACTTTGGCTTAAATCTTGTTTTGTATAGTAATAAAGAAGAAGACATCAAGAAGAAAGAAAAGGAAAAGAGAGAAAGAGAGAAAAAGGAGAAAGAATTACAGAAAAAGAGAGAAAAGGAGGAGCAAAGGAGAAGAAAGGAGGAAGAAAAACAAGAACGAGAAAAAAAGAAGAGAGAAGAGGAAGAGAGACGTAAAAGAGAAAAGTTTGACAAGGACTTGAAAAAAGCACATAAGGTAAGTAGATTATCTATTATAGTAGTTTCACAGGGGCGGATCCAGGGGAAGGGTACGGGGGGTGCACACCCCTCCCTGGTTTGACTTTGTGCCCCTACTTTGAAGAAAACCAAAATCAGTTTTTTCTCTTTGATTCTAAGAGGTGCTACCCTCCCTAGGTTAACTTTGTGCACAGCACCCCTCCTCCCTGAACAAAATCCTGGATCCCCCCTTGTCATGATGGTATTTCAAAACAAATACTGTATAATGAGAAAAAACCTGATATCTTACAACCTTCACTGTCTGTAAGGGGTTCTTCCGTTAAGTTTGATTTTTGGGAGTAGAGGGGGGACTCATTGCAAGGGAGAGAGCTATAAATCAAACAAACTCGGCATGCATATGTGGTTCAGTCCATAATCCAACCTGTCACCCTAAGAATGGCCTACATAGAGGTGAGAGCTAGAAGTTTAGGGCAGGAGCAGCCCATGCCATTCATGCTCTTGTGTACGAACTGTTTACTGAGATATGAATTAAGTCTTAAAGTTTGTTGTTTTAGCTTAAAGGTAATGAAGATATGATAACCAAGGGAACTGCAAAAGAAAGCTTTTCTGGTACTGGAAAGGAGTTACCATGTTCCATTGGAACAGTCCTTGAAGTCATTGTCAAAGAAAATTGTCCATCTGGGAAATGGTTGGTCAGAAATCCTCAAGGACACTGTAAGTTATCAATGAAATGTTATATTTTTCAAAAGGAGGTCACATGACCCCTATAACATAGAAGTTGTGTTAAAATGTAAGAATCCAGTGATTCAGTTGTGGAAATTTGAATGGTCAAAAAGAAGACAAACTGTGAAAGAATATATGCTTAAGAAACCACACTGTCTGAGTAGATTATGAAATGGAATTTTAAAAATGGGAAGGAATCCATAAGAGCTTACTTAGATAGCTTGTTGGCCAAGTTTGAAAGATGAAGGAGTCAAAATGAAAAAAAAAAAACGAATGAAAAATAGGCATACTGGTAAAAAAATCGTAGTCAAAGGAAAGTGATGGAAAGTTAATAATATGAAAAATTACTTACATAGATTAATGATGCATATTAATATTTATTTTGCAGTGGGTTATGTACCGTCATCCATACTAGAGGTAAATAGCATAAGCAGGGCTCAAAATAATGGTCAGACATTGGACAATTTCCAGCCAGAACTGGGACTTGTCCAGTCAAATCTTTACCTTGCTGGCCATTTTAACCAGTAACGTTTAGCCAGAAATATGGTATGACTAAGTTAAAACTAATTTGGCATGTGGTCATGGCCGGTGACTGATGGGCTGTTGTTCTAAGCCTTGATATACTTTGTTTTAAATAGTTTCAAGACTCAAGCATTTTCTGAGTTTCCTGTCACCATCAATATTGAATTACCAGTGTTAGCCAATATTTCAGACATCTAGACTTTTTAACTAGCCCACATAAATGCACCTCACTGACTGTACATGTAAAACACAATGATTATACTATAATTATAAAAAATAACATTTTCTTTTAATTCTTCTTAGATTGAGGCTGAGGATGAAGAAGGGTAAGGCAATTCTTAATCATCACTTACTATTAATTTAATAACTAGCACTCTTACTCCTCTCCATGGACAGAAAGTGGTCTATTTAGGATGATTGATAACCAGGTGCGATCCAGGGGTGGGGAGGGGGGGTAACTGCACCCCTTCTTTGAACAATTTTTTTTATATAAACAAGTGTTTATATAACTGAAAATATTTACGGGAATAAACCTTTACTCAGATTTACTTTCCCGCAATTTGAGATTGTTTTGGCACCTGTTATGGATTTCCTGTGCTATTTTAAAAATTCCCCCTTTTAAAAATTCAGTACCTGCCTATAATTTAACCAATGCCTGATTAGCTGCCTGGACGTGTCCATGTTTCCAATTAATATCTAATTATGATTTAACCAATTATCTAATAGTTTTCCTGAAAAAATCCCCCATTTTCTAACTTCTTCCAAGTAAACAGTGTTGAATCATTAATTAACATCCTCCAAGGAAATTTTTTTTTTGGCCTTTGTATCAATTTTACCTTTAAACCTTTGTTTTTTTAGCATGGAAAATCTGGATGAGGATTTATATGAGTGTGTGGATACATTCAAAAGTCAGGATCAACCACTATCAAATCCAGGTATAAATATTACTTCTGTTTAGGGCACCTGTTTCATATGAATGTGAAAGGTTTGTGGTGTGAACACAATGTGCCTTGACTATGAATGATGCTGTGTCTAAGTATTCTGATTGTGAATTTAGTCAGAATGCAGCTTAATTTGGAGGACATAACAATAGATTTCCAATTCTCAGGAGATTGAAACTCTTTTGTTATGTCCCCCAAATTGAGCTGCTTTGAAGTCACATGCAAAGGGTGTATTCCACACTATGATGTAGTATGCTCTTACAGTTACATAGTCATATAAAACTACTTCAATCTAAATTTTTGTGACATTGCCTAGTTATTAAATAATAATATGATCCTAAATATTTTGTAGTTGAAGAAATGGATGATGTCTATGATGACACTTTAATGGAAGGTATGTAATGAAATCAAGTATATATATATATATATACATCAATAACAAATATCCAAGTTTTTATGTATTTATTGATCATAGAGTTATTATATAGAGGATATTACATGGCCATGTGGAGATATTATGGTTTTTATCTTCAAATGTTTAGGTGATATGATGACTTTATTTAACGAAATGATAATAGGTAAATTATACACCTTGAAAAGATGAAAAAACTTACTGACGTTTCGGGCGCTAGTCCTTCAACGAAATGTCAGTTAGTTTTTTTAAAACCTTTTCACAGTGTATAACTTACATTTTTATCATTACTGTTTAAATAGAAATACCAACGCAGCTCACACTAGTTTTTAGCTAGTTATATCTTTTTTATTTAACAAAGGTGACATACATTACTGGTGACCCAGTATTTTCCATTATGGCCCTCCTACGATTAACTGAAATAAAAGATTAAATGAACATAAAGCGTGTTAAGAAACTCAACTGGCAAGGAGGCAAACCAGTTGGCTATTAACAAGCATGGTCGAGAAACTGAATCTGAATTAATCAGGAATCGGAACAAGTATAAAATACCATTTAGTGGATTTTTACTATTTAATGCTACCCCTAAGAATTCTTACCAATGATGCTATTTTCACACTTGAAAATATCATGCAATCATGATATCTTCATACATTTAGATATATATTAGATACTTCATTGATAGTTATATATTCAATAGAGATACTATTAGAAGGCTAACTGTGTTAATTTGATGGTAGGGCGCTGATTCATAGCATGTGCTGTTTGCCACAATTTTTAAGTTATATGGGGATAGGGGGTAAATTGTCCCCACCCTACCACCCCCCATTCTAATGACAAGAAGAATAACAAGTAATCACTATTGTTATCCTTTAGATGAAGATCTGTATGACGACATCCCAGGTGCAGATATGTGAAGCCAGTTTTTGGATTATTACAATGGCATCAAACTTATCAGTTAATAATATTATATCACTATTCACTATTAACTGTCAAGGAAAAATTACTACCTGTGCTGCACCCTAAAATGTGCAATAAGTCGTTTATCTTTCTACAAATATAAAAATAATGATAAATAATAATAAGATTTATTAGCAGTGACATTTCCACAAAGCACATATCATCCACTGAATTTCAATTGGATTATTTTTCAAACGTAGGCTATGAACTAGTTTTTAAAAACCATTATTTACTATGATATTATGAAACACACAACTTAATTACTTGATTCTGACTGGACAAGAGGAAGACAAGTTCTTTGTAGATATACCCAATTAAGTTGCTCAATTTTGTACTATGTATTGTAAACAAACAAATTGCACAATCTTCAAGTAACACAATTCAGGATTGATAGATGATGTTTTGAATGTTCTTATATTGGAAATGCTAAGAAGCATTCAAAAAACATTAAATTTTTTCAAAACATCACACTATAAAACATAATAAAGTAGAGAAATAAGAGAAAAATATCATATGCCCTTGGCAGGATTTGAACCCACGTCTTCGGTATTCTAGTCCGATGTGTTAACCACTACGCTACAAGGACCAACCACGCTGGTAACGCAGCCAGAATATGAAATGTAGGGTAATCGTGAGGATCAACACGTGTGGTTAACACATCGGACTAGAATACCGAAGACGTGGGTTCAAATCCTGCCAAGGGCATATGATATTTTTCTCTTATTTCTCTACTTCATTATAACACACCGAACGCATAACTTATTACTACTTTACTATGTCTATTATCTGCGTACATTTACGGTGTTCAACTTACCTATAGAGAAAAAATATCGCTCTGGGATCCTCACGATTACCCTACATTTCATATTCTGGCTGCGTTACCAGCGTGGTTGGTCCTTGTAGCGTAGTGGTTAACACATCGGACTAGAATACCGAAGACGTGGGTTCAAATCCTGCCAAGGGCATATGATATTTTTCTCTTATTTCTCTACTTCATTATAACACACCGAACGCATAACTTATTACTACTTTACTATAAAACATAATACTATTTTTATATGCATTTTTGTGTCTAAATGTATTTTTATAGTAAGAGGTGTTGAGCACCATTGAAGGTATTGTTTCCAACAAGCTAAGGTTTTGTGGTATTTTGTAGATTAAACTTTGCATTTTTATAGATTGTTTTATATCTTTATGATGATGGGAGAGTTTGGGGGAGGGGTAGGCTATACTCTAATTTCTAAGTAAAAGACAAGGAGGTTCAATAACTATATATTAAATAAAATGATAACCAAAAAGAGACTGCATGATGTGAGGGATGTGTGGCTGCATGGGGGCTAGTAAATAATATAAATTATTTTAAAAATGTCTGGGTTTAGAGAACTGAGAGCTTGGTTATTCTAGCCTGTGAAACAGCCCTCCAGCATGGCCTTGGAAAGATTGCGGTGAGGAGGGGATTAAACCAAACAGGCTGTACTTATTAATAACCCCCTTCAAGGTGAAAGTTGTTGCTTTCTATATAATACTTGATATGAAGTGACATCAAAGGGGGCATTAAAAATTCAAAGCTTTTCTGGGGCAGTTTTAACTGTATTTATAAAACTCTATTGTCTTACTAATGGTTTATAGAAAGGTTATTGGATATTTGTTTTCTCATAGTATAATACCTTGTTTTTCTCCTTTGTCTTGCAATTCATCATCCATAGCAAAGAGTTGACCCACCCCTCCCATACATGGTAATTTATTTGGTATAAAATATGACGTATTTACCTACTGAGCATGCGCAGTAGCATAGCTCCCTCACTCTTCACGTGATCCACACGTGATTTTCTCGAAAAAAAAACTTACAGAAATTGAAGAGAAGCGGACATTTGAAAATTTAACAGCGAAAAAAACGGCAAAACTATAATTTTGAATGAAAAGGTAAGTCATTTCAAGCTATTTTTAATTTGTACATGAAATTTGATGAGAATTTGTATGCTGTGTGGTGGAAATCGTCTCGTAACTAAGCAGATTTTTAACTTCCCTGTCAACGGTTTAATTGCCATAGCAATGCCATAGAAACAGAAAGATATCAACCTTCATTTTGTAGTCCCATGGTTTTGATCAATTTGGGTCCATCTACACACCTTTTTCATTATTTTGTATCCAATGAAAGTTGTCCACTAAGGGGTTTTGACTATTTTACAGGGTTTAGTCCATCCTTTAACTTGCCTAAATTTGAGTACACTATTCCTTTCTGTATTCAGATTTTCTCATCTTTTAGCCTCAGTTGCTGATAAATTTGGGTTCGTTTTTACACGTTTCTCATTAATGCATGTTAAAGGATTATTCCTCTCGATCACTTTGCAAAAGGTATAGACCATGGTTTTGATTTATTTGGGTACATTTTCAAACCTCACTCCCCATGGCTCCCTGTGAAGCCATATATATAATCATTATACCACTAATTATATTGGTTACTTTAGTGGGTACCAAAAACTGAAGCTGTCAAACCATGGTACCCTTGTATTCTTATATGGGTTGTGAGGGATCGAAAACTAAAGCCATATGACCAATTGGTACCCTAAATCCTGTAAATAAATTATGACTCGTAAAGTATGCTTATATGGCTTCATTTTCCAATAGCAATAAGCAAATATGAGAATAAACGAAAACCATACACTTATGGCCTCATTTTCCATACTAAATACAAAAATATTGAACCATGCAAGACATAAAATAACAAAAACATAATGAAGCCATATAACCATAACAACATTGTATTCTTATGTGCAAACATTAAGGGTCGTTTAAACAAAATTGCAAAATGAATATTTAGCTCCTATTTCAAGAAACTTTACTTTTTTCTTTATTATTCTATATTTATATAAAACTATAAAACATTTATAGTCTTAGTTAAATTATGGCCATGGTTTTGATGGATTTTGGACCAATTTCACGCATTTTTCAAAAGTATGCATTATTTGTGAAAGTTGCAAAATAGGTTATTCTGAGGCATTTTCAAGCAAAAAGCATGGACTATAGCCCATGGTTTTGATGGATTTTTTCTTATCTTAGCTTCATTTTTGAAAAGTATGCATTATTTATGAAAGTTGCAAAATAGGTCATTTTGAGGCATTTTCGAGCAAAAAGCATGGACTATAGCCCATGGTTTTGATGGATTTTTTCTTATTTTAGCTTCATTTTTGAAAAGTATGCATTATTTATGAAAGTTGCAAAATAGGTCATTTTGAGGCATTTTCGAGCAAAAAGCATGGACTATAGCCCATGGTTTTGATGGATTTTTTCTTATTTTAGCTTCATTTTTGAAAAGTATGCATTATTTATGAAAGTTGCAAAATAGGTCATTTTGAGGCATTTTCGAGCAAAAAGCATGGACTATAGCCCATGGTTTTGATGGATTTTGGACCATTTTCACACCTTTTTGAAAAGTATGCATTATTTATGAAAATTGCAAAATAGGTCATTTTGAGGCATTTTCGAGCAAAAAGCATGGACTATAGCCCATGGTTTTGATGGATTTTTTGTTATTTTAGCTTCATTTTTGAAAAGTATGCATTATTTATGAAAGTTGCAAAATAGGTCATTTTGAGGCATTTTCGAGCAAAAAGCATGGACTATAGCCCATGGTTTTGATGGATTTTGGACCATTTTCACACCTTTTTGAAAAGTATGCATTATTTATGAAAATTGCAAAATAGGTCATTTTGAGGCATTTTCGAGCAAAAAGCATGGACTATAGCCCATGGTTTTGATGGATTTTGGACCATTTTCACACCTTTTTGAAAAGTATGCATTATTTATGAAAGTTGCAAAATAGGTCATTTTGGGACATTTTCGAGCAAAAAGCATGGACTATATCCCATGGTTTTGATGGATTTTTTCTTATTTTAGCTTCATTTTTGAAAAGTATGCATTATTTATGAAAGTTGCAAAATAGGTCATTTTGAGACATTTTCGAGCAAAAAGCATGGACTATATCCCATGGTTTTGATGGATTTTGGACCACTTTCATACCTTTTTGAAAAGTATGCATTATTTATGAAAGTTGCAAAATAGGTCATGTTGAGGCATTTTCGAGCAAAAAGCATGGACTATAGCCCATGGTTTTGATGGATTTTTTCTTATTATAGCTTCATTTTTGAAAAGTATGCATTATTTATGAAAGTTGCAAAATAGGTCATTTTGAGGCATTTTCGAGCAAAAAGCATGGACTATAGCCCATGGTTTTGATGGATTTTGGACCATTTTCACACCTTTTTGAAAAGTATGCATTATTTATGAGTTGCAAAATAGGTCATTTTGAGGCATTTTCGAGCAAAAAGCATGGACTATAGTCCATGGTTTTGATGGAGTTTTTGTTATTTTAGCTTCATTTTTCAAAAGTATGCATTATTTATGAAACTTGCAAAATAGGTCAATTAGAGGCATTTTCGAGCAAAAAGCATGGACTATAGCCCATGGTTTTGATGGATTTTTTCTTAATTTTGCTTCATTTTTGAAAAGTATGCATTATTTATGAAAGTTGCAAAATAGGTCATTTTGATACATTTTCGAGCAAAAGGCATGGACTATAGCCCATGGTTTTGATGGATTTTGGACCATTTTCACACCTTTTTGAAAAGTATGCATTATTTATGAAAGTTGCAAAATAGGTCATTTTGAGGCATTTTCGAGCAAAAAGCATGGACTATAGCCCATGGTTTTGATGGATTTTTTCTTATTTTAGCTTCATTTTTCAAAAGTATGCATTATTTATGAAAGTTGCAAAATAGGTCATTTTGAGGCATTTTCGAGCAAAAAGCATGGACCATAGCTCATGGTTTTGATGGATTTTGGACCATTTTCACACCTTTTTGAAAAGTATGCATTATTTATAAAAATTGCAAAATAGGATTTTTTCTTATTTTAGCTTCATTTTTCAAAAGTATGCATTATTTATGAAAGTTGCAAAATAGGTCATTTTGAGGCATTTTCGAGCAAAAAGCATGGACCATAGCCCATGGTTTTGATGGATTTTTTGTTATTTTAGCTTCATTTTTGAAAAGTATGCATTATTTATGAAAGTTGCAAAATAGGTCATTTTGAGACATTTTTAAGCAAAAAGCATGGACTATAGCCCATGGTTTTGATGGATTTTGGACCATTTTCACACCTTTTTGAAAAGTATGCATTATTTATGAAAGTTGCAAAATAGGTCATTTTGATACATTTTCGAGCAAAAGGCATGGACTATAGCCCATGGTTTTGATGGATTTTTTCTTATTTTAGCTTCATTTTTCAAAAGTATGCATTATTTATGAAACTTGCAAAATAGGTCAATTAGAGGCATTTTCGAGCAAAAAGCATGGACTATAGCCCATGGTTTTGATGGATTTTTTCTTAATTTTGCTTCATTTTTGAAAAGTATGCATTATTTATGAAAGTTGCAAAATAGGTCATTTTGATACATTTTCGAGCAAAAGGCATGGACTATAGCCCATGGTTTTGATGGATTTTGGACCATTTTCACACCTTTTTGAAAAGTATGCATTATTTATGAAAGTTGCAAAATAGGTCATTTTGAGGCATTTTCGAGCAAAAAGCATGGACTATAGCCCATGGTTTTGATGGATTTTTTCTTATTTTAGCTTCATTTTTCAAAAGTATGCATTATTTATGAAAGTTGCAAAATAGGTCATTTTGAGGCATTTTCGAGCAAAAAGCATGGACCATAGCTCATGGTTTTGATGGATTTTGGACCATTTTCACACCTTTTTGAAAAGTATGCATTATTTATAAAAATTGCAAAATAGGATTTTTTCTTATTTTAGCTTCATTTTTCAAAAGTATGCATTATTTATGAAAGTTGCAAAATAGGTCATTTTGAGGCATTTTCGAGCAAAAAGCATGGACCATAGCCCATGGTTTTGATGGATTTTTTGTTATTTTAGCTTCATTTTTGAAAAGTATGCATTATTTATGAAAGTTGCAAAATAGGTCATTTTGAGACATTTTCGAGCAAAAAGCATGGACTATATATAGCCCATGGTTTTGATGGATTTTGAACCATTTTCACACCTTTTTGAAAAGTATGCATTATTTATGAAAGTTGCAAAATAGGTCATTTTGATACATTTTCGAGCAAAAGGCATGGACTATAGCCCATGGTTTTGATGGATTTTGGACCATTTTCACACCTTTTTGAAAAGTATGCATTATTTATGAAAGTTGCAAAATAGGTCATTTTGAGGCATTTTCGAGCAAAAAGCATGGACTATAGCCCATGGTTTTGATGGATTTTGGACCATTTTCACACCTTTTTGAAAAGTATGCATTATTTATGAAAGTTGCAAAATAGGTCATTTTGAGGCATTTTCGAGCAAAAAGCATGGACTATAGCCCATGGTTTTGATGGATTTTGGACCATTTTCACACCTTTTTGAAAAGTATGCATTATTTATGAGTTGCAAAATAGGTCACTTTGAGGCATTTTCGAGCAAAAAGCATGGACTATAGCCCATGGTTTTGATGGATTTTGGACCATTTTCACACCTTTTTGAAAAGTATGCATTATTTATGAAAGTTGCAAAATAGGTCATTTTAAGGCATTTTCGAGCAAAAAGCATGGACTATAGTCCATGGTTTTGATGGAGTTTTTGTTATTTTAGCTTCATTTTTCAAAAGTATGCATTACTTATGAAACTTGCAAAATAGGTCAATTAGAGGCATTTTCGAGCAAAAAGCATGGACTATAGCCCATGGTTTTGATGGATTTTTTCTTAATTTTGCTTCATTTTTGAAAAGTATGCATTATTTATGAAAGTTGCAAAATAGGTCATTTTGATACATTTTCGAGCAAAAGGCATGGACTATAGCCCATGGTTTTGATGGATTTTGGACCATTTTCACACCTTTTGAAAAGTATGCATTATTTATGAAAGTTGCAAAATAGGTCATTTTGAGGCATTTTCGAGCAAAAAGCATGGACTATAGCCCATGGTTTTTATGGATTTTGGACCATTTTCACACCTTTTTGAAAAGTATGCATTATTTATGAAACTTGCAAAATAGGTCATTTTGAGGCATTTTCGAGCAAAAAGTATGGACTATAGCCCATGGTTTTGATGGATTTTTTCTTATTTTAGCTTCATTTTTCAAAAGTATGCATTATTTATGAAAGTTGCAAAATAGGTCATTTTGAGGCATTTTCGAGCAAAAAGCATGGACCATAGCTCATGGTTTTGATGGATTTTGGACCATTTTCACACCTTTTTGAAAAGTATGCATTATTTATAAAAATTGCAAAATAGGATTTTTTCTTATTTTAGCTTCATTTTTCAAAAGTATGCATTATTTATGAAAGTTGCAAAATAGGTCATTTTGAGGCATTTTCGAGCAAAAAGCATGGACCATAGCCCATGGTTTTTATGGATTTTTTGTTATTTTAGCTTCATTTTTGAAAAGTATGCATTATTTATGAAAGTTGCAAAATAGGTCATTTTGAGACATTTTCGAGCAAAAAGCATGGACTATAGCCCATGGTTTTGATGGATTTTGGACCATTTTCACACCTTTTTGAAAAGTATGCATTATTTATGAAAATTGCAAAATTGGTCATTTTGAGGCATTTTCGAGCAAAAAGCATGGACTATAGCCCATGGTTTTGATGGATTTTGGACGATTTTCACACCTTTTTCAAAAGAATGCATTATTTATGAAAGTTGCAAAATAGGTCCATTTTGAGACATTTTCGGGCAAAAAGCATGGACTATAGCCCATGGCTTTGATGGATTATGGACCATTTTCACACCTTTTTGAAAAGTATGCATTATTTATGAAAGTTGCAAATTAGGTCATTTTGAAGCATTTTCGAGCAAAAAGCATGGACTATAGCCCATGGTTTTGATGGATTTTGGACCATTTTCACACCTTTTTGAAAAGTATGCATTATTTATGAAAGTTGCAAAATAGGTTATTCTGAGGCATTTTCAAGCAAAAAGCATGGACTATAGCCCATGGTTTTGATGGATTTTTTCTTATTTTAGCTTCATTTTTGAAAAGTATGCATTATTTATGAAAGTTGCAAAATAGGTCATTTTGAGGCATTTTCGAGCAAAAAGCATGGACTATAGCCCATGGTTTTGATGGATTTTGGACCATTTTCACACCTTTTTGAAAAGTATGCATTATTTATGAAAATTGCAAAATAGGTCATTTTGAGGCATTTTCGAGCAAAAAGCATGGACTATAGCCCATGGTTTTGATGGATTTTTTCTTATTTTAGCTTCATTTTTGAAAAGTATGCATTATTTATGAAAGTTGCAAAATAGGTCATTTTGAGGCATTTTCGAACAAAAAGCATGGACTATAGCCCATGGTTTTGATGGATTTTGGACCATTTTCACACCTTTTTGAAAAGTATGCATTATTTATGAGTTGCAAAATAGGTCACTTTGAGGCATTTTCGAGCAAAAAGCATGGACTATAGCCCATGGTTTTGATGGATTTTGGACCATTTTCACACCTTTTTGAAAAGTATGCATTATTTATGAAAGTTGCAAAATAGGTCATTTTAAGGCATTTTCGAGCAAAAAGCATGGACTATAGTCCATGGTTTTGATGGAGTTTTTGTTATTTTAGCTTCATTTTTCAAAAGTATCCATTATTTATGAAACTTGCAAAATAGGTCATTTTGAGGCATTTTCGAGCAAAAAGCATGGACTATAGCCCATGGTTTTGATGGATTTTGGACCATTTTCACATCTTTTTGAAAAGTATGCATTATTTATGAAAGTTGCAAAATAGGTCATTTTGAGACATTTTCGAGCAAAAAGCATGGACTATATCCCATGGTTTTGATGGATTTTGGACCATTTTCACACCTTTTTGAAAAGTATGCATTATTTATGAAAGTTGCAAAATAGGTCCATTTTGAGACATTTTCGGGCAAAAAGCATGGACTATAGCCCATGGCTTTGATGGATTTTGGACCATTTTCACACCTTTTTGAAAAGTATGCATTATTTATGAAAGTTGCAAAATAGGTCATTTTGAGGACATTTTCGAGCAAAAAGCATGGACTATATCCCATGGTTTTGATGGATTTTGGACCATTTTCACACCTTTTTGAAAAGTATGCATTATTTATGAAAGTTGCAAAATAGGTCATTTTGAGGCATTTTCGAGCAAAAAGCATGGACTATAGCCCATGGTTTTGATGGATTTTGGACCATTTTCACACCTTTTTGAAAAGTATGCATTATTTATGAAAGTTGCAAAATAGGTCATTTTGAGGCATTTTCGAGCAAAAAGCATGGACTATAGCCCATGGTTTTGATGGATTTTGGACCATTTTCACACCTTTTTGAAAAGTATGCATTATTTATGAAAGTTGCAAAATAGGTCATTTTGAGACATTTTCGAGGCAAAAAGCATGGACTATAGCCCATGGTTTTGATGGATTTTGGACCATTTTCACACCTTTTTGAAAAGTATGCATTATTTATGAAAGTTGCAAAATAGGTCATTTTGAGGCATTTTCGAGCAAAAAGCATGGACTATAGCCCATGGTTTTGATGGATTTTGGACCATTTTCACACCTTTTTGAAAAGTATGCATTATTTATGAAAATTGCAAAATAGGTCATTTTGAGGCATTTTCGAGCAAAAAGCATGGACTATAGCCCATGGTTTTGATGGATTTTGGACGATTTTCACACCTTTTTCAAAAGAATGCATTATTTATGAAAGTTGCAAAATAGGTCCATTTTGAGACATTTTCGGGCAAAAAGCATGGACTATAGCCCATGGCTTTGATGGATTTTGGACCATTTTCACACCTTTTTGAAAAGTATGCATTATTTATGAAAGTTGCAAAATAGGTCATTTTGAGGCATTTTCGAGCAAAAAGCATGGACTATAGCCCATGGTTTTGATGGATTTTGGACCATTTTCACACCTTTTTGAAAAGTATGCATTATTTATGAAAGTTGCAAAATAGGTCATTTTGAGACATTTTCGAGCAAAAAGTATGGACTATATCCCATGGTTTTGATGGATTTTGGACCATTTTCACACCTTTTTGAAAAGTATGCATTATTTATGAAAGTTGCAAAATAGGTCATTTTGAGGCATTTTCGAGCAAAAAGTATGGACTATAGCCCATGGTTTTGATGGATTTTTTCTTATTTTAGCTTCATTTTTCAAAAGTATGCATTATTTATGAAAGTTGCAAAATAGGTCATTTTGAGACATTTTCGAGCAAAAAGCATGGACTATATCCCATGGTTTTGATGGATTTTGGACTATTTTCACACCTTTTTGAAAAGTATGCATTATTTATAAAAATTGCAAAATAGGTCATTTTGAGGCACTTTCGAGCAAAAAGCATGGACTATAGCCCATGGTTTTGATGGATTTTTTGTTATTTTAGCTTCATTTTTGAAAAGTATGCATTATTTATGAAAGTTGCAAAATAGGTCATTTTGAGGCATTTTCGAGCAAAAAGCATGGACTATAGCCCATGGTTTTGACTGATTTTTTCTTATTTTAGCTTCATTTTTGAAAAGTATGCATTATTTATGAAAGTTGCAAAATAGGTCATTTTGAGGCATTTTCGAGCAAAAAGCATGGACTATAGCCCATGGTTTTGATGGATTTTGGACCATTTTCACACCTTTTTGAAAAGTATGCATTATTTATGAAAGTTGCAAAATAGGTCATTTTGAGGCATTTTCGAGCAAAAAGCATGGACTATAGCCCATGGTTTTGATGGATTTTGGACCATTTTCACACCTTTTTGAAAAGTATGCATTATTTATGAAAGTTGCAAAATAGGTCATTTTGAGACATTTTCGAGCAAAAAGCATGGACTATAGCCCATGGTTTTGATGGATTTTGGACCATTTTCACACCTTTTTGAAAAGTATGCATTATTTATGAAAGTTGCAAAATAGGTCATTTTGAGGCATTTTCGAGCAAAAAGCATGGACTATAGCCCATGGTTTTGATGGATTTTGGACCATTTTCACACCTTTTTGAAAAGTATGCATTATTTACGAAAATTGCAAAATAGGTCATTTTGAGGCATTTTCGAGCAAAAAGCATGGACTATAGCTCATGGTTTTGATGGATTTTGGACGATTTTCACACCTTTTTCAAAAGAATGCATTATTTATGAAAGTTGCAAAATAGGTCCATTTTGAGACATTTTCGGGCAAAAAGCATGGACTATAGCCCATGGCTTTGATGGATTTTGGACCATTTTCACACCTTTTTGAAAAGTATGCATTATTTATGAAAGTTGCAAAATAGGTCATTTTGAGACATTTTCGAGCAAAAAGCATGGACTATATCCCATGGTTTTGATGGATTTTGGACCATTTTCACACCTTTTTGAAAAGTATGCATTATTTATGAAAGTTGCAAAATAGGTCATTTTGAGACATTTTCGAGGAAAAAGCATGGACTATATCCCATGGTTTTGATGGATTTTGGACCATTTTCACACCTTTTTGAAAAGTATGCATTATTTATGAAAGTTGCAAAATAGGTCATTTTGAGGCATTTTCGAGCAAAAAGCATGGACTATAGCCCATGGTTTTGATGGATTTTGGACCATTTTCACCCCTTTTTGAAAAGTATGCATTATTTATGAAAATTGCAAAATAGGTCATTTTGAGGCATTTTCGAGCAAAAAGCATGGACTATAGCCCATGGTTTTGATGGATTTTGGACGATTTTCACACCTTTTTCAAAAGAATGCATTATTTATGAAAGTTGCAAAATAGGTCCATTTTGAGACATTTTCGGGCAAAAAGCATGGACTATAGCCCATGGCTTTGATGGATTTTGGACCATTTTCACACCTTTTTGAAAAGTATGCATTATTTATGAAAGTTGCAAAATAGGTCATTTTGAGACATTTTCGAGCAAAAAGCATGGACTATATCCCATGGTTTTGATGGATTTTGGACCATTTTCACACCTTTTTGAAAAGTATGCATTATTTATGAAAGTTGCAAAATAGGTCATTTTGAGGCATTTTCGAGCAAAAAGTATGGACTATAGCCCATGGTTTTGATGGATTTTTTCTTATTTTAGCTTCATTTTTCAAAAGTATGCATTATTTATGAAAGTTGCAAAATAGGTCATTTTGAGACATTTTCGAGCAAAAAGCATGGACTATATCCCATGGTTTTGATGGATTTTGTACCATTTTCACACCTTTTTGAAAAGTATGCATTATTTATAAAAATTGCAAAATAGGTCATTTTGAGGCACTTTCGAGCAAAAAGCATGGACTATAGCCCATGGTTTTGATGGATTTTTTGTTATTTTAGCTTCATTTTTGAAAAGTATGCATTATTTATGAAAGTTGCAAAATAGGTCATTTTGAGGCATTTTCGAGCAAAAAGCATGGACTATAGCCCATGGTTTTGATGGATTTTTTCTTATTTTAGCTTCATTTTTGAAAAGTATGCATTATTTATGAAAGTTGCAAAATAGGTCATTTTGAGGCATTTTCGAGCAAAAAGCATGGACTATAGCCCATGGTTTTGATGGATTTTGGACCATTTTCACACCTTTTTGAAAAGTATGCATTATTTATGAAAGTTGCAAAATAGGTCATTTTGAGGCATTTTCGAGCAAAAAGCATGGACTATAGCCCATGGTTTTGATGGATTTTGGACCATTTTCACACCTTTTTGAAAAGTATGCATTATTTATGAAAGTTGCAAAATAGGTCATTTTGAGACATTTTCGAGCAAAAAGCATGGACTATAGCCCATAGTTTTGATGGATTTTGGACCATTTTCACACCTTTTTGAAAAGTATGCATTATTTATGAAAGTTGCAAAATAGGTCATTTTGAGGCATTTTCGAGCAAAAAGCATGGACTATAGCCCATGGTTTTGATGGATTTTGGACCATTTTCACACCTTTTTGAAAAGTATGCATTATTTATGAAAATTGCAAAATAGGTCATTTTGAGGCATTTTCGAGCAAAAAGCATGGACTATAGCCCATGGTTTTGATGGATTTTGGACCATTTTCACACCTTTTTCAAAAGAATGCATTATTTATGAAAGTTGCAAAATAGGTCCATTTTGAGACATTTTCGGGCAAAAAGCATGGACTATAGCCCATGGCTTTGATGGATTTTGGACCATTTTCACACCTTTTTGAAAAGTATGCATTATTTATGAAAGTTGCAAAATAGGTCATTTTGAGACATTTTCGAGCAAAAAGCATGGACTATATCCCATGGTTTTGATGGATTTTGGACCATTTTCACACCTTTTTGAAAAGTATGCATTATTTATGAAAGTTGCAAAATAGGTCATTTTGAGACATTTTCGAGCAAAAAGCATGGACTATATCCCATGGTTTTGATGGATTTTGGACCATTTTCACACCTTTTTGAAAAGTATGCATTATTTATGAAAGTTGCAAAATAGGTCATTTTGAGGCATTTTCGAGCAAAAAGTATGGACTATAGCCCATGGTTTTGATGGATTTTGGACCATTTTCACACCTTTTTGAAAAGTATGCATTATTTATGAAAGTTGCAAAATAGGTCATTTTGAGGCATTTTCGAGCAAAAAGCATGGACTATAGCCCATGGTGTTGATGGATTTTTTGTTATTTTAGCTTCATTTTTCAAAAGTATGCATTATTTATGAAAGTTGCAAAATAGGTCATTTTGAGGCATTTTCGAGCAAAGAGCATGGACTATAGGCCTTTGTTTTTGAAAATCGCCATTGATTTTAAGAGATTATTCAAATCCACCATTGTTTTTTTACTTTATTTCCTTTTTTTGCATTTTATTAGTAGATTGTGTGGTATGATAAATTAAGGAACATGGACGTTGATGTATGTTCATCTGGCAAGGTAACAACATGCCAAACAGTGCCTCGCCTGGAACAACCATTCAGTAGCGGAAGAGAGGGAGACAAAACATCTTTAGGTAATAATTCAAAGTATTCAAATTGATTACCACCAAGTTTCAATGTTATGCGCTGATCGAGACAAGAACAGAGAAATAGGGCAATATACTACCGTCGGTCAGAAAATGTGATGGTATTGACCAATTTATTTGATTTACGGAAGTGTATTGCCTTATTTCCCTGTCGCGACTGCGAGGGCGGATCATGGGATAGTAAAAGGGGTGACTAGTACCCCCCTTTTCCTCGAATTCCTGATAAAACCTTTGTAATAGTCACCCCCTTCCGAAATATCTGGATCCGCACTTGGACTGTTGGGTGAATCAGCGCATAACAATGAAAAGAGTGGTAAAATGTTACAGTTCGAGGGCCTAACCGTGGACCACCAAACGTTTTTTTACCATTATGTTGGATCCTATCCTGTCAAGTGTTTCCATCGACAAATCGACATTTAAAAAAAGTATCCATTATTAGCCACTGAGTAACGGGGACCACAGTTGGTATCAACTTGGCAAATTCTTAGCCATTTTAGTTTTTGTTGAAATAATTTAAAATTTCTGCGGTCACGCTGAATGATTTCATGCGCAAATTACCGCCGTCTGATTGGCTAACTAGTTGTGTTAAGTGGCCACGGTTTCGGATGTCGCACTGTAAAAGCGTTTGTATTGTCAGCCACGAAGCACCGCTCTTTATTTGACATGATTTGACAATGAACCTAACCAGGGTCAAGAACACCTTTATCTGGGCACCTGAATAGCAGTTCTTTTTCCTTCCTTGTTAACCAGGGGCTGCAGCAACTCAGAAACTACAGCTCCATTCAAATGCCAATCAGAAGGCTGGTGACCCAAGAGTACGCGATGTGATATCATTTAATAAAGGTATCAACAGTCGTCATTAAAGAAGTGATTTGCAAAATCGTTGCAACCTATTGTTTCAAAACCGTGTGTTGCCTCCATTCTTTTATTCAATGTCTATCATTAGCCCCTTCCTCAACACTTCAGTGCTTTAATGGTGACCCATTCTATTGTCTATCATCAGTACCTCCCCACCTCAGTTCTCTCATAATGACCCTTTCTATTGTCTATCATCAGCACCTCCTAAGATCAGTCCTCTCATGATGACCCCTTCTAATGTCTATCATCAGCACCTCCCTACCTCAGTCCTCTCATGATGACCCATTCTATTGTCTATTATCAGCACCTCCCTACCTTAGTCCTCTCATGATGACCCATTCTATTGTCTATCATCAGCACCTGCCCACCTCAGTCCTTTCATGATGACCCATTCTATTGTCTATCATCAGCACCTCCTTACCTCGGTCCTCTCATGATGACCCTTTCTATTGTCTATCATCAGCACCTCCCCACCTCAGTCCTTTTATGATGACCCATTCTATTGTCTATCATCAGCACCTCCTTACCTCGGTCCTCTCATGATGACCCCTTCTATTGTCTATCATCTGCACCTCCCCACCTCAGTCCTCTCATGATGACCCATTCTATTGTCTATTATCAGTACCTCCCCACCTCAGTCCTCTCATGATGACCCTTTCTATTGTCTATCATCAGCACCCTCCTACCTTAGTCCTCTCATGATGACCCATTCTATTGTGTCATCAGCACCTCCCCACCTCAGCCCTCTCATGATGACCCATTCTATTGTCTATTATTAGCACCTCCCTACCTTAGTCCTCTCATGATGACCCATTCTATTGTGTCATCAGCACCTCATGTCCCATTTCAATCTATTGTCGTTTATATTACCAGCTCCTACTCCCATTGCTCTTGGTAATTCCCCAGTAGATCATAGGCGTACACGTTACGTATTTCTTCTCGATGATAGTCGAGGCACGTCAACAGTCAAAGAATCCCCAAGTGGGAGATCTGGTGGTAACTTGGATCTGATGATTAAACACGACGATCGACTGATGGAGAAAATGGAAGAATCGAATCGTAGAGCAAATGAAGACCAGGAAGGTAAATAACAATATGACAATGGATAAATGAATGAATGAATGATTAAACGGAGGGATGAATGAATGGATGGATGAATGGATCAATGAATTGATAGATGGATGAAGGAATGGATGGATGAATGGATGAATGGATAAATGAATTGATGGATGGATGAAGGAATGATTTAATGGATAGAAGAATGGATGGATGAATAGATGGATGAATGAATGGATGAATGGATAAATGAATTGATGGATGGATGAAGGAATGATTTAATGGATAGAAGAATAGATGGATGAATGAATGGATGAATAAATAAATGGAAATGAATGGGAATAGTTAATAATAAGAACAAAGACATTCATATTTAAGAACATTATCGAATAATATAAGTACATGCATTAGTTATTTTCGTGTAAATAATATAGATATGGTACGGTTACTGCACTACCATCATAATCATCCAACATTGGCATCACAATTGAACAGGGCCCTGTTATAAACTCACAGATTGAAATTGAGCGTGTTAGGTTTTGCTCAAAGCGCATGCTCAAGGGGTCAAAAAGTGGGGTCATGGGTTGTAAAAATTGCCATATTTTGTTATATTTGATTTGCAATTAAGTAATGATAAATGGTACTAAATAAGGCAGTAAGCCTTGTGAAATAAAAGGGTAAATTTTACACCGTGAAAAGATAAAAAAATTACTGACGTTTCGGATGCTAGTCCTTCGTCGGTGTAAAAGAGAAAGAGGTGGTAGAAAGGAGTGTATATATGATAGAAATAAGACAAAAGAAACCAATGAGAACAAGGTGGGCAAGGAAACGAGAGACAATCAAAAGACAAAAGCGTGGATTAGTTAAAAGCAAAGTGTAGGTGAATAAGCCGCATTTCTTTGGTCTTGCGACAATCATTGTTGCCGTTAATCAAAGAAATTAGCTTAACGCTACTTGTTATTGGATACCTAAATTGTGCTCGATAAGAAAAAATACAAAAAAATACAGCATTTTTCTCAACCCATGTTCACACTTTTTGACCCCTTTTTGAACATGCGCTTAGAACACTGAGCAGTAACGCGAGTTTCTTGTATTGTAGATTTTTCTGACGGAGGATCAGAAGGGTCTCTTGATGACGTCCGCCAGGACCCTGGCATCATCAAAGTTGCTAAATCAGACGATCACGAGTATCTCACACTGTATGAGGCACATCTGTCAAGGCTGGAAGAAGTTGGCAACACATCATCAGGTTTGAACAATATTGGTAGTGTCTTTGAACTAACCGGAACATTGTACATGTATTCGATTTTCTTAGAGTGCATATTATACAAAAAGACTTACAAATTATACCTCAGTATATCTCTTTAGACCATAGACCTACAAAACGTTGCACTACATCTGTACAATTTTGTTACATTACTTTTTCACGGATATATGCTATGCACTTTACTGCCTGGTTTTGAAAGTCAATCTACCCTCCTCTCCTCCCCCTTAACACACATTTTATTGATTCATCTTTGTTAATGTAAAACTAAAACATTTTCACTGACTCTAGCTCACCATTTCCTAGCAATTTTCAAATGTAATCCGTGGCCAAAATCAATTCTTTGCTAAGGAGACCCGCGCAAGTGAACTGACTAATTCAGCTCACGGGATTGCTGTGCAAAATGGCGTTTGAAATCTACGTCTGACCTCGTCTGCTCTAGCGATTGACATTGCTGTAAAAATTGCTAAACGGAGCTATGTCTGATCTAATGATTCTTTACCGTCTGTTTCGCGAGAAGACTGATGGGAGGACCCAAAACGTTAGTGAAAACATAAATAAATAAATAAACGTTTTACGAAGCTTCAATAGAAAAGGTACTTGTTAAAATTTCTTTACACTACCCCTAGATAAAATACGAAATGGCCCAGTCCACTCGAGTATTTCGTTTATCAAATCAAAAGGTAACTTTTAAAGGGATTCAACTATTTAACTCCTCAAATTAAAGGAATAATAAGCCAAGAGACTTGCGTAAAGTGAGTCTTATCTTGCTTTTATATCATTATCCTGTATGCCCGTGTGGCAAGTAGGGCTGACACCAAGAACTTCGTCTTGCACAGATACTCCAAACCCCGGCGCGACTTTACCGTGCGCAATACTCACAAGTTTTAAACCAGTTTACCCTAAGCATATCCTCTAGAAATTTCCTTTTTTATTCGAAAAGTTATCTTTCTCAGTTGCATTAAGAATTCAATCAAAAAAACCAGCCTTATTTAGAGTTCCATTCGTAGTATTACTAGAACAATCCTCTTTTTGTGAAGGAAGGTGTATTGATAATCCCCACCTGCCTCGCCGAGCTTGTTCACTAAAAGTCAATACGAGTGAAGGTATTGTTGTAGGGTATAGAAGAACAATGCTCAGTGACACTCGATCAATAGGTGGCCGAATAAATTAAAATTCCTTTACTCATTCATCACAAACTACTGCTGCAAGTACCAATAGATTTGTTTCACTTTGACGTATTCACAAACGTCACGGGAACAATTTCCACAGTTTGACCCAATTTTCCCCTTGAAGGTTATCAAAAATACGGGATCATTTCAACAGTTGGATTTCATTTTTCTTTTGAAGATTTTCAAAAATAGCTCACGAATACTGCGTGGGTTGTAATAATAACCGTTAAAAATAACCGTACTTACTTCTGGAAGGATTTCTCCACTTGCACCTGCATTTTAAGCTAGAATTTAAATTTTGGCTAATTTCATTTCCATTTGGACTATAGTTTTGGAGAATTAATTTTTTTCCAGACTCCCAGACTCCATTTTCAAAGCTCACTGCAGACGAAACACCTACTCATTGCGGTTACTATTTACTAAAGATTTAAATAGACGGTTGCTATAATCAAGAGTATAAAACTGCGTTTAGACCGAAATGAAAATCAAGTATATCCCGTATCACGGCAATACAAAAATGTATTATTTCACTAGATATTCTTACGAAGGAAGTTTTTTCATACTGGTATACCACGAGGTACATCATGATAAAAAAAAAATCTTAAATCAATTATAATTTTTAACCAGGATATTGCTAAGGATTCTTTACTAATAAACGTACCAAAATGATAGACCACTAGTTTCATAGGTACTAATGACTTTCCTTGGTTGCTAAGCAACTTTCATGAGAGAAGGGCGCAGCCAGCAGGGGTTGTGGCACAGATATATATATATGAGAAGAGACGTGATCTGTAATCATCGTCATTGATCATACACCGCACGTATGCAAAGACATCAGTTTGTAGGAGAGTGGGCTGCAGGCCGAGAAATCAAACAAGAGGTCGAGGAACCTTGGTCTGGGTTTCCACCTTGCCCTGGAAACATGTACGCCGCAGATTACTATGACACATGCCAAGATATCAAGCCATTTGCTGCGCTGCACAAGGCAAGGAAGAGAGAGGGGTCGTGCTTTTACGACGGCGGAAATCCAATAGTCACCAATAACAACTACTGGGAGAATGGTAATGATTACTATGCCAGCAGAATATTTGACGAAATTAATACTTATAATGCCCATGGAAAACCGCTTCGAGACTATCAGCACCGCCCAAAATATCCGCACTTTGGAATCAGTAAGTAGACTTTTGTACTTCCTTCTATATTTAAAATACACGAGGTTTCAAGTTCAAAAATTGATGCACAATTTCAACTTTTGCAACATGTTCTAGAAATTCTGTACTGAAATTTGTGCAAATTTGGGACAACATGCCGAGTTGTTATTCCAGTAGGCACGGAAGTTAATTGATTTTTATTCTCTTAAACTGGAACACAAAATTAGCAGCACAACCTGGTAACCTAGTATTATTTAAGTGTTTCTGCAGCAACTCCACAAAAACGCAGTAAAAGCCTAAAACTGACTTCGAATTGAAAGTTATAGTTTTGTAAACTTAGGCTTGCAGACGTCCGTCAGTAACAACAGACTACATTAATATTTGATTGGCTGCAAACGTCACATCTTAAGCTCAACTCAACAGTAAATTTAGTGAGAGGGCTCTTACAAATTCTACCATAGCCTTAAAGGAACAAATCCGGGTCGATATTCAATATCTTTGAGACACAACAAAATGTTTCAACTGAATGTTTGGAGCGAATTTTCTGGCTTTCAGTTATGCCATTTACATTGAGGATGATCATGTTTTAGTCTTTTTTCGTTAGATCATTGTTTCTCATAAAAATAAAAATTTTCTTACGAAGTATGGAATTATTAAATTGACTGTGTTTTGAGAAAGTTTAAGAACTTGTTGCAATATGCTGGTTGAATATCCTAATAGTATGAGAATACTGCTTTGAACTCGATTCGTTTTGTATTATCTGATTCTCTCAATTCTTTTAACGGTACCTCCGTAGTTTTCATAACTTAAGAGCTAGATCAGTATTCGAGTTGTTGCCATTCAGATTGTTCACGATAGTTACGTTTCTCTATTAAATATATAGTTCTCCATCACCCATATGCAAAGTCACGTGCTTACGTGAAGATTTTGAAGAAATGAATAAGACAAGAAAGGATAATAAGGAATAACAAAAAAAAAAAAAAAGCAAGAAAAAAGGAAAAGTAGAATGATTAGATTTAATCTTCTGTCATAACAAATTCTAATATTTTCTTGCAAGTCATGCATTAATGCGTTAATTTAAACCTGGACACGATTTGCCGTAATTTTTCGTTAGACTGTGAGGTTTTTTTTTCTGTCACAGGCTTTGTCATGCACCTTTTACCAAAGAATCTCTCTCTTAACTTATGGCTCGCGCTCATATACACTACCTATGACCTTAAACGAATGTGCCATTTTTCGAGCCTTTTTGAGCCACTTGTATGAGAGAACTTTAGTTTGTACTAATAAATTAAATCAGGCATTACACAACTGACTTGCTTCAGACCGGGATAAAATTCTGAATATATAATTATTACACACTGTAAGTACAAAGGGTCAGCAAGGCTGACCACAGTGGATATATCTAATTAATTGTTTAGTAAACTTTAAAAAAATTTTTGCTTCACAAAATCTCAGGTAAAATTGTATACAAACTTCTCATCGTTCCCGACATTAACTAGTGAAGGACCCTGACGGAAAAGTGGGATCCAAGAATTGTCCAAAATAGAGAGTTATCTGAACTATTCTAGATTCGACTGTAAATATAACATACACCTCTCTCTTTTACTCCGACGAAGGACTAGCGTCCGAAACGTCAGTAAGTTTTTTCATCTTTTCACGGTGTATAATTTACCCTCTTTTACTCCGACGAAGGACTAGCGTCCGAAACGTCAGTAAGTTTTTCATCTTTTCACGGTGTATAATTTACCTTTTCATCATTACTGTTTCATTAGAAACACCGACGCAGCTCACACTAGTTTTTAGCTAGTTATATATTTTTATACACCTCACAGCCTATTACAAAAAAAGTTGTCGGTTGGAGATCTGAAATCTGACATCGAGTTACACGCTGCAAAATGTAACTATATTCACATCCGAACAACCTAGTTTCGCCATTTAGATTGAAAGTTAGAAATGTGAATTTTCGCATTTTTGCCAGAAAACATAAAGGTACAAAAATTCCGTTTAGTTTCAGCTCAATAATCTTTTCAACTTACGTCTCATGACGCGGCATGCTGCAAGGACCCCAGCTGTATCGAACACTACTGGGCAAACATTGACATTATGACCTAAACTTTAACTTTCTTTCACTTTTTAACCTTACTGTCGAATTTGCATACATTATTTATATAATAGCATTGTATGGCAGTGACTTGGGGTTGAAAGAAGCGGTGATATGTCTACTATTGCACTGCAAGGGGGTTTCAGCTGTTGGAATGAGGTTCGTTTGTGACACCGATAGTAGCTTGGCTTAGTGTAGACTTGACTATAACTAAGTCTTCTAGATTAGTTCGCTCTGTCTTTTTCGCCAGATGAAAAGACCTCAAGCTAGTCTTGCGTCTTGAATGATAAACCCCATCAGAAAATAAAGTTTACTTAAAACTGAATACACTAAACTTACGCAACAGAATGTCAAGAAACCTCTTTGTGGGCGCCGCTTTAATACAAGGTACTACGCAAATGGAAGGGAACAACTAAGTAATGCAGATCTCAGTCAGGATGAAATGACCTCTTCTGTATCTTCATACTCATACTGACATTGACTCCGACGAAGGACTAACGTCCGAAACGTCAGTTTCCATTTTCACTACGGTGTTCAACTTATGATTGACTCCGACGAAGGACTAACGTCCGAAACGTCAGTTTCCATTTTCACTATGGTGTTCAACTTATAATTCTTGTTTCATTAGAAACACCGACGCAGTCCACGCTGGTGTTCACTAGCCATCATCCTCATACTGAAATTATTATTCTGAGTCTTCTAAATTAACTTGCAGACAGAAGAATATTAAGAGATGATATTGGCAGGATATTTTATAGAACGTCTGTGGAAATATACTATTATTTTACTCCACACATCCTTTTCTCTAATCATGAACTTTTATCTTTTTCGATAACAATAGCTATTGATGTACTATAATTTACAAAATATTCGAGATATAACGCGCGCTCTGATTGGTTAGCTTTTACACACGCTCGCGTAAAATCGTTCAAAAATGTTTTATAAAAGCAATATAAAACCCATGCTTTTTTCGTTGTATTGTGATATAAAGACTTTGGGAGCTGTAAGCAGTCATAAAAAGAGAAACATTCGGCAACTCTCCCCGTGTTCCTAAGCTTGGCTATATCGTGCACTACAGGCCCCAAGCCTGTTTATATCACAGTACAGAGACTACAGAGACTTGCGCGCGGGTTTCATATTCCTTGAATAAATAGTTTTAATGTCGAGTTGAGCGTCTAATAAAAGCTTTGCTATTATATTAGATAGTGAAGATGTCTTCATCCGTGAACTCAAGACTCTTATATAGTTTATGGATATACGACATAATAAAAATCTAAAGAAAGAGGTTTAGTTTGTTTTCATCGTCATTAATTATACGAAAACTGTTTTTCATTATAATCTTATCTAAAATTATCTTTATGAAAGCAAAACCATTCGACCACATGGTAAAAAGGCTGATTATTATTCAAATGAATGCAAATTTTTATAATTATCCCAAAGAATTCAAAAGGTCCGCCTTTTTGGTATTGTTATTATAATGAGCCCCTGAAGCATGATGCTGTCCACCCCGATAGATATTGGATTACAGAAAATAACAGAGTGGAGTTGAACGGCGGAAAGCGTTGCGAAGTTGTTCTTCTTCCGTAGTTACCACAACGAACGATCCAAAACTCTCCAAGGCGACCCGTAGTCAAGGTTACAGATCCTTCCCAGAAGTTCCTTCGATCATAGCAGTTTTGCTGTGTAACTGGTTGGTTGATCAAGAACCATTCTATGTTTTGTGTATATGTTAGAATTTACAAATGTTTTTAGTGTTTTATGCCATTCCCTTCGAATTCGGGGTTGGCTTGAACGATTTTGCTGCTTTGTCGAGTGCAGTGCTGAAATACCTTTTAAAAATGTCCCTTATTTTACGTTGTTTTACTTTATCATTTTACCCGAGACTTTTATTGTCACTCAGGTAGAAGTCTGAGCATAGTTTAGTCTAGTTTTTGATGCGAAATATAGTATATATCTTGCGCTTATTTTGTCAAGCGGGTCGTTGGACTTTGCGTTAAAATGGCGCTTAAACGAAATGCAACGTTTGGCGCAAGCGAGCGAAGTTTCCTTTTAAAATACGTGCGATGCCAATGAATTTATTTGGGTTTTCTAGAGCATCTCATGGCAGCAACAGCCCAACAGACGTTTGTGACGCAACAGGGATTTGAACAGAAAGAAGTTCAATCCTCGGCGCGGAGTTCTGGTAATGTTACACAAGCAGAATTCACGTCTACGAGTCTTCCGCATGGAATAGTCGTAACTCCTTCGACTATCTCGCATTCAGTCGCTCAACATCCTTCTTTACCTCAAACTACTGTAACATTAGCGGTTCAGGCCCCTCAAATACAGCAAAATCAATCGCTGCAGCAGACAGGAACGGCTCAGATTATCGCAGCAAGCGTTATATCTCCCGAAGAATATCAAGCAAGCGCAGCCATTTCAAAAGAAGGTATTCACTCATGACCACCATCTTGGTCTGATGAAAACATTTTCTTTGACCACTCTTTTCCTCTCCTAGCGTCAAATAATGCATGCAATCATTTGAATCTTTAATCTTTATCAAACATTTGAGTTCTGAGTTTATAATTTTTGACTTGGGTGATTTTTACTTCAGGTTTTAGTACCGGAGATGTTCAGTACGTGGAAGCAACAGCTGAACACGCACTTTACCCCAATGGTACAGGGTGAGTATATCGATATCACGTACAACCAACATTTCGATCTTTAATTGGTAGATTTAATAATACTTTTCGAATACTTTGTTAAGGGTTATAAATCGCTTGTAATAAAGGTTTTTTATCATTAGCCTTGTCTGTTGCCCAGACATCGTTTTTCTGACTGAACAACGCGGTCTACACTCCAATGGCTTTCGGTTTTGTTTCGTAGTTATGATTGACACGTTTTGCCACCTGCTATTGTATGGATTTTGAATAAAGAGAAACACATGCGAGTCGTGATCGTTTAAATTCTCTACACATTTCACTAACGAGTGAAATAAAAGACTCTAGTAATCCTCATTTTGTTTTCAAAAATTATGCCTCGTTTTGCTTTCACTTTGTATTCGATTTTGCACGAGCGTCTATAGTCGTCGCGCAATGGTGACATCGAGTATACCAAAAGTGATTCATCTTTTATGATTTTTTAATAAATAAAAAAAGTCAATCAAAAGAAAAATTTCAGTTTTTTGACACTGCTTGGTTTACTGATTTGCTCAATTTTGATATCTTTTTATATTTTCAACCAGTTTTATACTTTCCTCTGATGTCTCCATAGAAATTTCTAGTCTCTTGGATATTGTTTTCTTCCACTGTAGGCAAAACTCCTGCATCTCATTATCGTTATCTATTCAGATCCGCTGTTTATTTATTCAGTTGGAAATTAAAAGTCTTGGATTCAAACATATTTCCTAAGAGACTCCTAGCTTCTCTATGGTAACAAGATCTATTGTGACTGGGTGAATAGAGAAAAGATACTACCTGAAACCAGCCATACGAGCTTAGTATTCAACATCGTGCTATCAAAACTTGTAACAGTAAATATAGTTGAATTCTGTGCTGGATTTGTACCATTATTGGTTCATGAGAGTGATTTCAGACTGGTGCAATGCCTGTTTCCACCTACATGTGAGTTTGATAATCTAATTGAACACAGGTTCGCATTTTTAGCACAGGTTTCTCACTGGTTTCAAGGAAAATGTTCTTGTACTATTGTCAGTCTGTTAGAAGCCAAGATCATGTTCATATGGACTCTAAACATTATGTCATCTTAGGTTGTTTACGATCACAATTTATCAGAATTATTTTAGAAACCTTCAGTAATATATTCTGACCAAAGATATCAGTATTTTTATCTCTGATTTTAACCTTAGAAGTTTTCAAGTTTAACTTTACCTTACTTCATAGAACACAAACATAACATTTTAATGTTAAGTTGTATTTTAGCTCATTTCTTCTTTTGTGAAGAACCATGGTTTCAAATAAGATCTTTTTTCCATATATTTAGAAGGAATTTCATTATAAATCCAGACATTGATGATTATTTTTTATAGTGTCCTATAATAAAAAATATCAGCTTTTTCACAATTATTATTTATTTCAATAATCTTCTTAGTATTAATCGTATGAAGTTGATAATTCATTAGAAAATTGAAACCGTAAACCCAACAATTTATAGAGCTTGCTAAGTAAAAAAAAGATGTGTAAGGCTTTGAATGTGTTTATTGAATGATTAAAGCACATGAGGAGAATTAAACTAAACATTTTGAATATCTTAACAGATGTTAACTTTATACTCTTAAAATAATATAGTTTGCATGATGATAAGCATAATAGAAGACCAGGTGCCAACTAACCACATCAATCACAAGTCCTTTAACCAGAGATATTATTACAAAAGATTTCATAAGACTACCTATACTGCAGAAGTTTTTTTTCAGAATAGCATATAAAAACATACTAGTACATGTGGATATTCTGCACAATATATTACCATTTTGATAAGGTATTTAGCCTTTAGTCATGTTCGTAACTTGTAAACATTAGTATGACTAGCTGAATGAATATTAGCAGACAGTTGAATTTTCCTTCTTTGTGTATATTCTACACCAAATCAGCCTTTTTTTGTCTAAATTACCACCAATAAGTACACAAATATCTTGTTGAGCTTCAACAACTAGACAAACATCTTGTAGTTTAACATGGAAATATTTCTGAATATTCATAAGCATATGAATTCTTAATTACAAAGGCCAAAATTGGGGAAAAAACAGAGGTTTAACCATAATATATTGTATTGTTTTCTTTGTGTTTGGAATAAATCAATTAGCAGTTATCAACATTCTAGTGGGTTGTATTATGAAATAATCTGAAAGTTGATTTTTAAAATCGAACAAATTCTAGCTTTCATTTATGTTTTGGAGCTCTGTCTGCTCTGTTGCTGGTTTTATTTTTTTCAATCGTATATTATCCTGAGGCAGTTATTAAGGACTTAATATGTAAATCAGTTGTGCATCTTGCGAACAAACAACATTAAACCTACGTATACTACTACTATGGATCTCAGTTACAAAGCATTACTGGTTTGTTGTGCACAGTAGGTTTATACAGTGTCAAGTTTAAATTTGGATGTAAATATTTTATGTTGCTTAGGGGAACCTCTATTAATAATACTTATACGTGTAATATGCTGATAGGGGCTACCAACAATAGGCAATTCCACTTCTGGTTCAGACTAACAATACTATCAAGTTTATTATATTTTTTGTTATGACTTTTGAAAATTTATTTTTATTTCTTGTGTAAAAACAAACCGAAGTCTTTGGCAAGTCAACTTACAGAACTGGTTTGAGAGCTTGACCAGAAGATAATTATGGTATTTAAAGCTAAATTAGGCTAACAATAAGTGTGTAAGAAAAAGGAAGTTTCATCTTGAAAATGTTCCCAATGTATATTTATATAAAAATGTCAAATTCTAACCTTTCTATTGTTTTGTCTTTTCTTTAGGAGTAACGCCTTCCATTACAATGACAACACAATGTTCACTCAGCAGGCCTCGGCGACAGCTTACATGGATGCAGCAGCACAACCTCAGCAGGCGCAAACCTTTTCTGCAGTTCACTCAGCAGTAACACCAACAGTTGTGACAGCTGCTAACGCTGCGCCAGCGACATATGCACAGGTAGCTGGTCAGCAGGCACAGAGTATTGCTCGCCATCCTATAGCACATACTACCAGAGCTTCGCCAGCTACTGTAAGTGTAGTTCAACTACATATACAGTTAGTTGTAGAGGGTTAAAAATAATGGCTGGTCAATTGTTGGTCATTAACACCAGCCAAATTAGTTTTAGCTCAGTCATACAATATTTCTGGCTCAACATTACTGGTGAAAATGACTGGCAAGGCAAAGATTTGACCAAGGCAAGTTCCAATATTGGCCAGACATTTCCATGAGCAGCCCTTATTTTTAGTTTTGTTGTAGTCTAAGTAAAATTAGATTTTTAACATCAAAATCTATCCCACTGTTCACAGCCTTAAACTGTGTTTTTATCTAATAGGTTCAGTGGTTGCTTGAAAACTATGAAACAGCAGAAGGAGTTAGCTTACCTCGCAGTACCTTGTACAATCACTATTTGACTCACTGCCAGACACACAAACTGGACCCAGTCAATGCTGCAAGCTTTGGCAAGTTGATACGTTCAGTGTTCCTTGGGCTGAGAACAAGAAGACTTGGAACAAGGTAGATATAGAATTCCTCATAACATTTACTATCATATTTCCTTGCAGCTAAATTAAATAAAATAAATGTAAAAGTCCCTTTTACAGTTCGCTGCACCATCTTGAGAGGTAGCCATGCCTAACGTGTCTCGGTCATTGCAAGTTTACTGTTTGTCTTGCTTCAATGAAAAGGGATGGCTACCTTTGAAGATAGTGGAGGGAACTGTGAAGTAGACTATTGGCATTATGCTGTATACGATCATATAATGTGTATAAATAAAATTTTAAAATAGAAATGGTTATAAACTATAGAGATTCTATAAAGACAATTTTATAGTTATACATTATAGTGAAGATTGTAGTCAATATGAAACCCAGGTAAATGAATTCCTTAGAATGTCTTTTTCTCTATAGACACTAGTCAATTATGAGGATATGCTTATTAATTTATTACCATATTTGAATGCACTTTCAGGGGCAATTCTAAATACCATTATTATGGCATCCGTATCAAGCCCAACTCACCTCTCAATGCACTGGCAGATGACTCTCAAGTTGCACTGCGACAATCTCCATCTACCCAGAAAAGGTATTGAAACATAACAAAGTATTAGCATGAATAACGCCATGACAATAAATGTTGTAAGTCAGTCAGTTTAACAACAGAAAAATCCTATCTACAAAAAGAAATTATTGTCAAGCATTTAGGGGAATGCAAAGATTTTTTTAATCTTCTTTAAATCTCCCACTGTCTTTGTAATAAAACAATAAGACCTCTCTCCCTAATGGAATGTTGACAAAGCACACTTTACTAAACTACATCAGGCCTAATTGTTTATATTTGTGTTGTGATTGTTTGTTTTAATAGGCTTAAGCCTGCCAGACTAGATGGTTCAGAGGGACCTGATGGATATTCTTCATCAGCTGGTGGGTCTGTAGATCCAGCTCAGCAGAGTCAGCATCATCAACACCAGCAATACCTTGGTGATGTGACACAAGGCTTACCTGACTTTGAAGACTTGGACACGAAAGGAGCTCCACTTCCAGGTATGACAGTAATGCAGAAAGCAGGGCCATATCCACACTGAACTGTTGATTGAGGCAAACCAGTAGTGCAGGCAGAAGCAACTGGGGGGGGGGGGGGGGGGGGGTTCGGAAAATTTTGAAATTGAAACCCTTTGAAATGCGATTTCCAGAGTTTTGAGGGGCATGCTTGCCTCATAGTTGCTCGGAAAAATGAATATTTCCCTGAACTTGGCCTACCTGATGGTGGTGGTTTCTATGAGATGATTATTCAACACAACTTTACTTTTACACCACTATTCAAACAGAATGTTGTCTATTTACAATCATTTTAGTATCTCTCATAACATAAAGGCTAATTTACATAGTAAGATATACCCTTCTATTGACAAACCCTTTCAAGCATATGTTCATGTATTTCACAAAATAATTGAAGTTATAGTTCAACTTAGTTAGAGTTTATGGTAGCTTAAGTGGAATAGAGGTGTGTTCAATGTATGGTTCTTAATAATAATCTTGTTTGTCATTTGTTTGTTAGATAATATTCATGAAGAAGATCTGGATACCTTTCAAGACATGTACAGAGAGCATTGTGAGGTACATGGTTTATATTATACTTCTTGTCAACACTGTATTTTATTTATACAGTTTTCTCATGGTTTTACTGGCTGATATATTGCCTGTTCATTGACCATTTTAATCATCAACCATGAAGCATACTTGTCATGGTCTGAAGGGTGAAAATTCTGTTATATTGAAATCCCTCCTTACAGATACCTCTATATTATAAACACCTCTATATTATTAGAATATTTAAGTCCCGGCAAAATCACAATACATTCTTTGTTTCATAGACCCTACGTCGATAATATTATTAATGACACTTTTTTCCTGCTTTGGTGTCCATATTATAGATGTTCCACTGTATTTTGCACCACTAACCTTTTAACTAATGAGCTTGTTTTTCATTGGCTTGTAGGCTTTCTTAGATGTTGTAGTGAATCTGCAGTTTGCAGTTGTGGAGTCCCTGTGGCAGAGCTTCTGGAGGCATACTAGCGAGTCAGGAGAGAAGAAAACAGAGGAAGAAGGAGGACAAGTGCTGTCAACATCACCACAAATAAGAGAACTTGGGTAAGACATACAGCTTACCTATTCTTACATTATAATTATTATACTAGTACAGAACACAATAGAGCCACCTGGTTTGTTCCAGAATTTATTTAAATGTGTGTCAGCTATTTTTCTGCCCTTGAAGTAACACTTTTGATAGATAGGTATTAATCTTGGCATAAAAAATATGATCAAATGATATTCCCCTGTCTTAGGTTAGGAACTATGGAAGGCTTGGGGTGCATGGCTTTAGCCAACTCCCACCCCAAAAGGGAGACAGTAGTGGTAAACCCATTGAATCACTGTTGCTGTCTAGGAAGACATGTTTTAACCCTCTTTCAACTCTTCTTTTTTCTTCAGTGATGATGAAGACAATGAGAAGAGGCTTCCCAAGAGCAAATTGATGATTTTATGTGAATATGAGCCAGTAATTGCTTATGTTAAAAGCTGTGATCATCTTCTTTACCAAACACTGGTAGAGATACTAATACCTGAAGTACTCAGACCCATACCATGTAAGTACCTGTTGGTGAAAACCAAAACACTGTAAGAACATGTTTAAGATACCTTCACTGGGCTTAAAATAATGGCACATCAGTTGCCGTTCATAATCACAGGATAAATTAGTTTTAGCTTAGTTATATCATATTTCTGGCTAAAAGTTACTGATGGACAAGTTCAAGTTCCAGTTCTGCACGGACATTGTCCGATATCTGGTCGTTATTTTAAGCCCTGCCTTCATGTTGCAATAAAAGTGATATCCCAACACAGATGCAGTACATTGTTCAATGTTTCAATATTCTTTAATATTTCTGGAATTATTTATCTTTTAGCTTCCCTCACTCAAGCTATTCGAAATTTTGCCAAACGACTAGAAGGCTGGGTAGTGGGTTCTCTTAACCATGTGCCAAAGAAAATGGGCACTGTCAAGGTGAGTAGTATATGGTGACTGAGGTACAAGATTGAGCAGATAAATGATCTCAACAAATAACTCAACAACAGTTGTTTGTTGGTTCTCTCCTGCAGGTTTGAGAGTTTCTCTCTAGTTTTCCTTCCTGTTTGAAAATCAACACCAAATTTGAGTTCAAGCTGTAATTGTACGGCATTGTAGATGCTATAGGTGTCGACATATTAAGATTATATATTATTGTTTGTGTAGGTCTCAACTTGCTGTGCCTTTGCCCAAACACTGCGCAGATACACATCCTTGAACCATTTGGCCCAGGCAGCTCGTGCTGTGCTACAGAACCCATCCCAGATCAACCAGATGCTTAGTGATCTCAATAGGGTTGACTTTGCCAATGTACAGGTGAGATTAACTGGACGATTAACCTTGAAACCTATCCTAGGTGTATAGTTATTCCTTTGGCAGATCAGTAGCATGTGCTCATGTGAGTTTGTTGTATACAGGAACAAGCAGCATGGGTTTGTCAGTGCGATGACCACTTGGTTTACAGGATTGAACAGGACTTTAAGCTTACCCTACAGCAACAGGTACCATATATGAACTTTATTAACTAATGTTATAAACCGCCACCCAAATAGCTCAGTTGGTAAGAGCGTCGGTCTGTTGTGCGGGAGGTCGTGATTCAAGCCTCGGCCGGACCAACACTCAGGGCCTTAAAATAACTGAGGAGAAGGTGCTGCCTTCGTAATTACATCTGCAAATGGTTAGACCTTCACATGGCTCAGATGATCACGTTAATGGCGGTCCCGTCCCTAATTAACTAGAGACGTTAAAAGAGGACCACGAGTTTATCAGTTGAATTACTGTCAAGTGTTATCCTCTATAAACAAAGTTAATTATTAATGTACTTTGTATAATACCACTGTAATCCTTGAATATATACCGATTGCCAGCAGTCATCCTATGCATCACATTTAAAGTTTTTTCCCCTATAAAAATATTTAAGTTTACAAATAAAAATTTAAGCATTTGAAAGAAAACTTTTCAAATGGTCCAGGTGTCCCTGATTAGTGTTACCACTTGGGGAATGCTAGAAGAATAGACACATTAATAAAGTTATTGATTGATTGATTTTTCTTGCTGCTAATTTATAACCTTGTAGTGTATTTTATTAACACTGATTTAACTTGTATTTTATTAATTTTATTTAGAACTCCCTTGAACAGTGGGCAACATGGTTAGAAGGTGTTGTTGATCAGTTCCTTAAGCCCCAAGAAGGTAGTGATGGATACCCAAAGGCAGCCAAACAATTCCTTCTCAAGTGGTCCTTCTACAGGTACAGTTACATTCCCATGTCTGGCATAACATTCACACAGTGCTTCTCAACTACCTTTAGTTTCATAGACATCTTTTATCTGAAGTGTTAACATTCTTATCAATCTTTCTGTAGTTCAATGATTATCCGTGACCTGACCCTTCGTAGTGCTGCCAGCTTTGGTTCCTTCCACTTGATCCGCTTGTTGTATGATGAGTACATGTTCTACTTGGTGGAACATAAGGTCTCCAAGGCTATTGGTGCTTCTCCTATCTCCGTCATGGGAGAGGTATGTTGTAATTATCACATTTATTCCCATTTTCATCATGACATGACTTCCAGACATAATGAACAGAATTCTATACATTTCTGGTTTTTTGGCTTTCATTGTCTTAGTTGATCACAGTATACTACCAAAATGTAGGACATTTTGACAAATAAATTTTGTTCTTGAATGAATGAATATGAAAATTTTCCATGTTTGATTGTTACTCTGAACAAACCATGCAGAATGGTGAGAGAACACGAGAGAAACGTAGGAAATCAAAGTTGAAAATGCTTTGATATGTTACATAAAACATGGGCACCCATCATATCTAAATTATTTCATAAATAATGCTCTAAGTTAGAATCAGTGGTCATATTGTTTATCATTGTTGATCATGTACCTCTTCCAAAACTGTTGTCTGTAGAAAGTGCCACAATTCTTATATAACACCATTCTCATGATATGGATCATTTGCATTGTTTTCCAGTATGTTGGCCTCGGTTCTGCTCTGGCAATGGGGTTAGATGCTGTAGAAAACAGTCTTCTAGGCAACCAAAGTAAGTAATGATCTTGATGTTAATAATTATTATAAGTAATACCATGGCTGAGGGAAATTTCTCCGAATAACGATTTGTGGAATAAATCAAAAATAGAATCTAAAACAGGATGTCATTTTCAATTTATCTTATGACTGAGCATGCGCAGATTTAAGAACACGTCCCACATGGAAACCATGTAGTAATGTCATAAAGTAGGATAGGATGCAGGGGCATTGAGTTGTCCCTGAGGGAGACAGAGCATTGTATTCTAAATTTCTCTCATGCATAGGACATGCCCATCCCCCGAACCATTTTATTATCACATAGCGTTAAATATAATCTTCAGTGCCCCCCCCCCCCCCCCAAAGATTTTTAGCTTTCGCCACCCCCTTAGTATAGAGACTTTATTGGATAAGTTGAACGAAGAAGTAATTACAACTTAGTTTTCTCAGCTGGTTGATGTGCTTGCTATGACTAGTGCTGTGACTAGACTAGATTCGTGTTGGAGATCATGGTTGATGAAATCCAACCAGCTTTGGTAATTACCTTTGGGGTGGCTGGTATGACCTTGTTATTGGCGCTGCTTTCCATTCGAAGCCATTTTAAAACACTGTACAAACAAAACGAAGTTTTACTTAGCAAAAAATCTCTTCACTACATAAAATGTTATTTACCAACTTCCATGTGCTTTTTCTCTCTACAGATGGTGAAAATGAAGCTAACCTTGGTGATCTGATGGTACCTACTGTACCATCATCTCAACCTGAGCCAACTGAGCCAGAATCAAAGAGAGCAAGACCAAGCTAGACACAAGATATTAACCAACACAAGATATAATCATTAAATTAGAACTTTAGTACTGTAACACATAGAAATGTATTGATAATCCAGTTTGAATTATACACTGGACTTAGAGGTATAAGGGAAAGCAAATGTTAAATACCATTTTTAAAGTACAAATTCGTGAATGCTTTTATAAAATTATAGCTTGCATCATTTAACTTTAAAATGATTTGAAACTTTTTCAAAGCTCCACACAAGAATGACTTGTGTCAGTCTATTATTTGTATAGCCATTATGCTGTTATCCACTCTGGTGACATTGCTTGTAAATATACCTAACTAAATGCAGCAAAGCTTGGTGGAGAGTAGGATAAAAAGATAGCAATTCGATCTAGATAACAGTGGCTTTAACTAAATATATGTCCACTTACACACACTGCAGTCATATTTTTATTCTTCTTGCACGTACCTTACTTATACATAAAGAAGTGGTTCACACTAGTGTTGTGATCCGAGTCTGAAACAAGATATAGGCACTAGGTAGTACACTGGGTAGCTTACTGCTCATTAACAGTGCTTGTCCTTTTTCGCACCTAGGTAATACATGGAATACTGGTTCTGATTCCGACACTAATATATAGTGTGAATCACTTAGGCATAACAAGTTGATAACTAGTCTTATTTTAGGAGAAATACTTTGATGTTTGTTTGTTCACATTTGAAATATTGAACTTGGAATATTGAACTGCTTCTTGGAACATTTCTGCTCTTTGGTGCAACTCTGCATGGTTTGAACCTTACCCAAAAGAAATAACAAAAGACATGCTACCATGTTGGTTAGTGTATAAAAATACAAAGAAAATCTTTTCTTAATTCATTCCACATGGTTGGTATAAAAAAGCAACATTTTCAGCTTTGTACTACATAAGATGTAACATTTATTTCCTTATTGAAGACATGAACAATTCTCGGCAAGGTCACTTGCATGTGAAGGACAGACCTTGAACGAAACTGTGGCTAAATATCAAAATACCAGCCGTTTCTCATGATTCACACATAAATAAGCATTCAAAGTATTTATAAATTTTAGGGGATTCCTAAATTGTTAGCTTAAAAATAATTTACAAGGTTAACAACTTTACTAAGTTACCTGTAATGGTATAAAATCAACATTTGATTTTATGGTATTTGTGGATAATTATAAAGAAAGTTACTTTTTTAATTAAAAACAGTTATCCTTAGATCCTTAGCGAAGTCATATTCAAGACACTTCAAGCATATTATGAGTCGATGACTGATTAATTATAAAATGATTGATCTTCAAGCTGTCAATTTGTTATTCATAAAGTATTTTATTATTTTCTTTCTTTAAATTGTTCTATTACATAGTTAAGTCATGCATCTTGTATAACCTTGATTAAAGTGAAAAATAAAAGTCTTTCTTTATTTAGAAAGTGACTTTTTTTTCATTGCCCATCCACTATCCCTAGGCCTGGTTCTCTGATGATTATTTAAGGATCTCTAGGCCTGTTTTTCTGCGTCAAAACGAAGTGCATCTCATCCTATTGCATATTACAGCGATGTCTACTACAGCGCTTCTCAATTGGTGGACGTCAATCAATGCGTTTCCATGAAATTCCAGAGGCACGTGATCTTAAAAGCTCTTTGTTTTCTGACAATGCTAGTAAACACTTTGATTGGCGTCCACCAAAACTCTATTATGTCTCGAAATTTGAAATTTAGATATTTTCCTCAAAAGGGCCCATGCATGTTTGCATTTTTACCTGTCCTAGCTATATAAAAGTGGAGTGTGGTCAGGTGAACTTACTTCTCAGGGCTATTCCCTATAGCTAGGATCACCCTACTCTCATATGAACGGTATCCAATTCCGAGGTAGACAGATACTTGAATGTTCCTTTCCTTTTGTTTGTTTTCATCTTAGTTGAAAAGGAGATGCTTTAATAGGGTGGGATAATAAGAGTGCAAAGCGAGGGACTTTCTTTCTGACAGTTTGTACACCGGTACTTGCTGATAAAAGGAACGGAAAGCCATTTGAAAGTTCATATCATACAGCATGAGCTGGAATTGTGTGTCCATTTAGGGCAACCACCCGTAGCTCATTTGCGCTTCCCATGTCATGGAAAACTGTCTAAATTAGACATCCAGTATAATGTTTACTTCTCGAAAACAGCATACATGACTACGTTTTCATCGTTCCCTGTATTTCACCTCACCTTCTCGCCAAAGACAAATATTCTTTTATTTATCTACGACTTGGAGATTTTTGCAATTTCTTCTCAATCATGTAAAGAATTTTTCATTTGTCAACTGACGTTCAGTCGTTTGCTTTGCTAGAAACGATATGCTTATAAACTCTCCGCTATAAACATAATCTCATACTGCCCAACAAATACTCCACTATGCATTGTTTTCTTGTTTTAAAGGTAAAAATGATGATGATATGATTCTGAGGTGCGAATACCGAGGTCATTTCATGATGCATCCCACCGCGCCATTTCCCTATCGACTTCCATGAAATCCGCTTCTGATAAAGTTATATTCATTATTTGATTGATACATCTACGCTATAGCTAATTCATCCCTCCCTCTATATATATCGATATACATTTGTTTACCAGTAGGAAAGATCCGCTCTATGTTTACGTCGTCTACGGAAAGGCGTGGCCTAGTACTATTACCCGCCATGGGGGGAAACAGCATGTGCGAGTCGCCTTCTTTTATTCAATCACTTTATGCGAGATCGTTTCCAAAACGACCGTCAGAAATGACGAGGACTTAGTGACCTTGACGTGTGAACCTGAACTAAAATAATTTTAAGATTAAGTGTTTTGTTTTAGCTAGGAGTGGGGTCTATTTTCTTCCACATGCTTTGCGCTGTTGAAGTTTTTTCTTTTGTTTTGCTCTAGCTGTTTTTATAGGGTCATCTAAAATCTATAATCACCGTTGTTTTCTAGATAAATTACTCAAATCATGCGTCAGCTGTGTGCTTATGACGCAGCCATTTTGCGAGTTCAACTACAACGAATTCGAGCATAAAGAGAAAGCGTAATCGAAAAGGTTTGTAAAATCTTATTTAACTTGCATAAAAACAGTGTCGCACTAGTAGGTAATAGGAAGTTAAATGGAATACTTCGACAAAATTTCGGCGCAAAGCGAGGTATTGCCGATCTTAGGTGACATGATATTAACGCGACCACAATGAAAGCGATAAATACTCCCAGGAGTCACATCATATTTTACCCGTGTCTTGTGACTTCACTATATATTACACAGAAATGCGTCTATTTGATACTTTGAGCTTCGAATTAAGATAACTGATAGAAGTACGTAATAGATGTGTGATACCACTACCACTGCCACTGCCACTATTACATCACCACTACTGCTACCACCAGCACCACCACTGCCACTACCACTACCCCTGCCACTATTACATCACCACTACTGCTACCACCAGCACTGCCACTACCACTACCACTGCCACTATTACATCACCACTACTGCTACCACCAGCACTGCCACTACCACTACCACTGCCACTATTACATCACCACTACTGCTACCACCAGCACTGCCACTACCACTGCCACTATTACATCACCACTACTGCTACCACCAGCACTGCCACTACTACTGCCACTACCACTGCCACTATTACATCACCGCTACTGCTACCACCAGCACTGCCACTACTACTGCCACTATTACATCACCACTACTGCTACCACCAGCACTGCCACTACCACTACCACTACCACTACCACTGCCACTGCCACTATTACGTCACCACTACTGCTAGACCTATCACCATTATACAAATGCCACTGCCACTACCACTACCACAACTATTAACATATTTTTACTTTGTTCTACAAAGTATGAGGGGTAGGACCATACCTCATTAGCTAACGATCTATTTTAGCCTTTGAAGTTTGAGCTGTTTTCAATGGGAATCTCTTATCATGAGACTCTTAAAGTAGTCAAAACAAAAACAAAAAACAAAAAACAAAAAACAAAAACCAACAACAACACAACAAACAAACAAACAAAAACGAAACAAACAAAAACGAAACAACAGGCATACAGGCTAAACCTATCTCAGAGGTAGTAGCCAAGAAACGCGATGAAATACTTAATTCAATTTTTGTCTTTGGGAACGAATATATGTCAGAAGGATGTGCGGGAGAAACAAATGAATGAGCTATATTATCCGAACGACACAAACCTCAGTTACTATGAGTCTCACACGAGACAAGCAAATTATACCTGAAATTCAAGTCCAAGTAACCAAAACGGAAATGATTTTATCTATTGAACACTATTGCATATCAGGAAGGCTAGTAATGAAAAGATTCACCTCAGCGTTTTACAAATGTCGTTAAGTTTGGTTTAGTTTCTTCAATGGTTGGAAAATAGCCAAAATTTGTTTTTCTGAATCCGTGAAGTGACCAGTAAGATTTTAGGTTTATTGACTGGTTTTTATTTACTTTCTGATTTGCGATTCTTTAGTATTTCAAGAAGTTTTTATTTCTTATTTTTTTATTTATTCTTTTATTTCATTCACGATACTTAAGACAGTATTTAGTTTTTAAGAACTTTCTTATTCACTAATCCGTCAGTTTAATATTTATTTTCAAAGAAAGATTGAATGGGAAAAACTTATGCTATTCACCCGAGTGAGTCAAGCAAAAAAGATTTTCGGTTGCAAGGCATTTCAAGAGAAAACGTGATTGTTCGAAGATCATATCATACTGAACTCATTTGCACGTCTAACGGCTTTTTCCATGAGAATTGATAACAAAAAGGTACACTCTATTTAATTTTTAAAGCCATGAAACCGTGTTTTTATAGTGCGATAATAAACGACATTTAACCAATTTCCACGATTTTCGTTATCTAGCCGTCAAAATGTTATGGACTCATGCACGAGGCGTAGCCGAGTCCACAACATATCTTTGACGTCTAGATGACAAAAATCGTGGTAAATGAGAAGAAATACCACGAAAAACTGGAGGAAATTGTATTTTTACCATAGAAAATTAACAATAGTACTACGAAAACAAGGGTATAATTCAGGTAAAATTTGAAATTAAGACGGTTTTAAGCGCTCGCGTGATTAACTGACGTAATTTATTGGAACGGCTCTAGACCAATCAGAAAGCGAGAAAATTCACAAATGTGGTAAAAAATATTTGGGCAAATTACACTGCGTGATCTGTAGATAATCTGGTATAAGAGAATATCAAGGGCTCAAATCGAATAGACTGATTTGTTGAATAGTTCAAACGGTGATGTATTTGAAGCCAATATGAAACCTTACTTTAGGAGCTTTGTCCCCTTTTACGAGGTTTGAGGGCCTATCGCCTTATATCGCCTTACTTGTAAAGAGAGAATTATTGCATTAAAGGCACAAAAAGACTAGTAGATTGTGTTGGTAGACCTTAATTACTGGGTAGGCAGTTGGAGTGGACAGCAATAGACGGGTAAGTAAGATATGTGATTTAAGAATAAAAGGACCAATATCTGACCTAGTTCGTAAGGTTTTAATCGTATTCTAGTACTTGAGAAGCATTTTTATAAGCTGATATGGACAAGCAAGAAACATTAGAAAGATTTATTGGACGTATCACGACAAAAACAGTTGTAGACATAGTACGATCGGCTTAGTAAAAAGAACAATAAAAGAAAGAGATTGTTTTGAACATAGGGATTAATAATAGAATAACTTGGTCTAAAATAGTTATATAGGGGCTCAGCGAGAACAAAAGATTGAAGTTCCCAAGTGTCAAAAACTACCCCAGGCCCCTTCTAACGGGAAAAAACAGGTCTGACACAATTGACAGACATTAGCGAGATGTCAATCAAAGAGCGAGTCTTTGACTACGGTAATGGCTAGCCTTATCGAGACTGCTAAATTCCAATCGGAAATAGGTGGGAAAGTGCTCGAGATTCGATGTACCATGCTAATTGTGCTGACAGAACTATCAATTGGAAATACTAATGTTAAGAACAGCCCTTTCTCTACTTTAGCTCCAGCCCCTTACGTTGTCATAACTACGGCATCTGTCAACCAGTCTTAGGGAATAATTGAACGTTAAATTTTGCATATAATCGATGCGACGAGTTTGTGTTGTTATATAGTTTGTTTGTCTATTGAATGTGAATCTTGTTCGGTAGGAAGTCTGTCTGGTTTGGAGAACGCTTTGAATATTTCCAAGAACATACTTCCTCGGATATTTTCTGTCCTTATTCTTGTCAAAGATAGAAGGTTTTAAGATGATATCGAACAGACCTGTCAATCACTTGTCAGTCAAAAATTTCTATAATTCCTTCTGTAATTCCCTTTCTTTTCATTTGTAATCCGTTCGACCCAAAGCTCAGCAGACAAGCTCCTGAAAGAGCGGAAAAAAATAAGGTTTATTCCGTGTCATTTGATCTCTCTGCTTTGTTAGACTTCTTAGATTCTTGCTTTAAGCATCCCCTGTTTCTTTCTCCCTCTATCTCAAACTTCGTAGCTTGACCAAGAACTATTGACTGCGAATGTGGTGATTATTTGTGGGCTGGCCGTCCATTCCTTGATCAACTGACCGTACTATATGATACAGCAAGAGAAACTCACACTCCATAAACAAAGCTAGCTGAATAAAATCAAACTGACTAGCTCAACTGTACAACTGCTCAAGGTAACAAACGGTAAGAAAACTAGTATAGGAAAATTGTACTGATAGTATGAAGGGTGGCGAGACCAAGTGGCAGCCAACATGGTCACTCACTGAAGAACAGCTTTCGAGTTTTAAGTAAACTGTCCACTGACCGGCGAGACTGTGGCTTAGATGCGGTTAAGATATAAATGCCGACATGGGTTCTGTCGTGCCAAATCAAATCTCTCAAATGAAGGAATTTTTTCAGTTGTCTTGTGAGTTTGATAGGTTAAAGTTTGTAAATTCTTTATGAAAAATACGAAATGTTCCGTATTTCACTGCCTTTGATTCACGAAGATTAAGAAATATTCTACTAAACTTCCTTAATCAGTAGGAGTACAAATCCGGAAAGGGATGTAATTCTTTTTTGGAAATCTACCGAGATGAGAAGAGGAGAAAGAGGGAGAAAAAATGAGAAAAGCGAAAACGAACAAACAAAATATTATTACTTGCCACTATAGCTCAAAAGAAATTTTATATTTGATTTCAACCTCTTTGCATTGTATGACTAAGAAACCTTTTGTATTGATGCACAAGTTGGATCAAGAGCAATAAAAGGAAGAGAGATTTAAAAGGAATAATGAATAGATGATTATAAAAAGTCATAAATTGTATTAAGAAAAGTAGGGCGTCTTTTGAAAGTCACAGGAAACGATTCTTAACGGTCTTTGTTTTGTATCATGAACGTTACACAGCATTAAAACAATACCAATCAAAAGAAAACAGTGAATAAAAGGAAAAAAAAAACAACTCTATATTGACTTTAAGAAAAAGTAAGCCAGCTTTCTGTAGGAAATGCCAAAAAACCATAACTAGTACGAAATCTTATAGCTTAGTTAAGTTTTGCTGTTTTTTTTGTACACTTTAGTATAGTGTAAATTTTATCGTGACTTAAGAGATTTTCTGCATAGTTTATATAGAGATATTCTGCTTGTAACTACTTTAAGACTTAAACATAAACAGACACTGCTTAACCTGAAGAAACTTAAAAAATAAAATTGAGTTAAAAAGTAGGAAAATTAAACTATAAACAAGGAAAAAAACCGACGGAAAAAAAGAATCTATAAAATCATTAACAGTTATAATTCTCACTAAAATCATTAGAGGTAAAAAGAACTTTAACATGTTTAAAGGATAACAAAGCAAGGAAAATTACTAAGTTATTATGTTCGCGCGCGCGTCAAAAGGTCGGGGGAAAAAGCCCGCGAAAAAAAACAACAGCAACTCACATGCTTGTTAACACTATCGCCTACGAAAGAGACAGTGAACAGTCGCTATTGAAACTATTTGCACATCGGGTCTCAATAATAATAGAGGTAAATCCATGAAGAGAGAGGAAAAACGTTCCCAATTCAGGCGCACCTAAACACGGTGTAATACTCGATGGCTATTTGTTATACTATGTCAAAAAGTGACGTACGAAAACCCATCCATCTTCCTTGAAGCCCTTGACTTTGACATGTCTTAAATATACTTTCGAGCTAAATGATAAATGAATAATGCTCATGTTCGATATCGGTCAAATCTTACTTATAATTTACGATTTTTAAAGACTGAAGAGAAAGCAGAACAGTACAGACGGTTTTAGTTAATGCGATGATAATAATTATAAAACATGTGAATTATTGGATAAAACGGAAATCAATATCGAAATTTAATAAGAATTCTAGCTCAGTAAATAAAAGCTTGAACTTTTAGATGAAAATATAACGATTGAGGGAAATGTACGTTTGACAGAGTTGAATGTCATTGAAGATATTCTTGATTATGAATGATGATATATCATTGGTACATCAGTATAGTACAATCTGATTACAAGTCAGATTTTTGACTTGTCGTTCATTATCGTCCGATAAAGACTCGATTAATGGCATCCAATATTGCTATTTCGAGTAAGTTTAGGAGTAATCACTGTCAAAAGTACGAAAACAACCCAGAAATAGAACTCTGGATTTCTATTCCAAACTGATAAAATTTGTTCTAAAAGATTTAAGAGATATATTTCAAAAACATTTGTTGAAGTAATTCAGTTGAAAGAGCAAATATTGAAGAAAGAAAGCCCAGTCAGGACTAAAAGCACAGCTCATGACCACCTGAAAATAAACCAATATAGTTGGCTAATAAAGAAAATAAATAGCTTTAAATGATTGATAAATAAAAAGAGTTCATGCCATAACACGATAGATGAGGATTCAAAGGTGACTAGTGATAGTTATGGAACTAAGAACTATGAATAAACATGAGCTGAGGAAGCTCGCAAGTCAAACTTTCCTCAATGATTGGTGCACCATGGTCAATGAGTGGTGCACGATGGTCAATGATTGGTGCACGATGGTCAATGATCGGTGCACGATGGTCAATGAGTGGTGCACGATGGTCAATGATTGGTGCACGATGGGCAATGATTGGTGCACGATGTTCAATGAGTGGTGCACGATGGTCAATGAGTGGTGCACGATGTTCAATGGGTGGTGCATGATGGTCAATGAGTGGTGCACGATGGTCAATGAGTGGTGCACGATGGTCAATGAGTGGTGCATGATGGTCAATGATTGGTGCACAATGGTCAATGGGCGGTGCATGATGGTCAATGAGTGGTGCACGATGTTCAATGGGTGGTGCATGATGGTCAATGGGTGGTGCATGATGGTCAATGAGTGGTGCACGATGGTCAATGAGTCGTGCATGATGGTCAATCAATGAATCGCGATGCATGTTGGTCAAAGAGTGATGCATGATGGTCAATATAAATCGTGATGCATGACTGTCAATGCATGACTCGTGTTGCACATTATAATACGTAATTCCTATCCGAAAAAAAAACCAAACAATTATTGAAATTTGTATTTTATAAAACAAATAAAAAACTTGCACTCAGAGATTGGCAGCGGAATACTCCGCTACGCGTCGTGCTTCTCCTAACACTTCTCTCGCGTTCTATAATCAGCGAATAGTTACATGCTGTTCTGCACACTTCTGTTTAATTAAAGATTTGAAACGGGTCCAAACTACTCCAGTGAAACAACAAACAATTTCTATAACTATGATAAGGATCCTCTAGGGTTATCGCTTTAAAGTTGATAGCAACTGTTTGCTTTTGGGAGTTTATTTTAAAAAGTCATCAAGCCTGAGCACGTACTGATACGCTACTATTATATTTTAATCCTAAGATGAGGCCAAGAATATCAAATGAACTGAAAAAAAAAATCTAAACGGCTGCAAAATTTTAGGTTTAGATTTTGAACATTCATGCAGTTCTGTACTGTAACACAGAGAGCACTAAAGCACTAAAGCAAACATAACTAAGCTATCTTTTCCAAAAATCAAGGGTGTTTCAAACGCACAAGTCAAAACAAATGAGTGGAAAAACAAAACACAAAACCAGGTCCTTAGAATTTAATCGAATTATTTTAAACTTAGTTTTATGTTACAATTTAGGACCAAAATATCACAATATTGGAACGTATCGCATTTGAATTTTTTATTTTATTTATTTTTATTTAAACATATAGTTTTTATAAGTTGTTTCCAAGAGCTCTCATGCGAGGGCATCTAGGGAAATCACTTTTGAATTGATCTCTTTTGAATTACAAGTTTGGTTTGTTGTTTAGTGATGTGTACTAATGGGATCGTGAGCGACTCACTCTCTTTTTTAGCAAAAAGAGAAGTTTTACATTCACCATTAAGTTCCACTTCCTTGACTTTTCAGGCAAAAAAGTTTACCATTTATTAAGAAATTAACTTTAGAGTTTGCCATTTATTAAGAAATTAACTTTAGAGTTTGCCATTTATTAAGAAATTAACTTTAGAGTTTGCCCATTTATTAAGAAATTAACTTTAAAGTTTACCATTTATTAAGAAATTAACTTTAGAGTTTGCCCATTTATTAAGAAATTAACTTTAAAGTTTACCATTTATTAAGAAATTAACTTTAGAGTTTGCCCATTTATTAAGAAATTAACTTTAGAGTTTACCATTTATTAAGAAATTAACTTTAAAGTTTACCATTTATTAAGAAATTAACTTTAGAGTTTGCCATTTATTAAGAAATTAACTTTAGAGTTTACCATTTATTAAGAAATTAACTTTAAAGTTTACCATTTATTAAGAAATTAACTTTAGAGTTTGCCCATTTATTAAGAAATTAACTTTAAAGTTTACCATTTAATAAGAAATTAACTTTAAAGTTTACCAGAGAGATAGAGACGGGAGACTGAGAGATAGCATAGTGACCCAAAATATGTTTCGGTGTTAATAACAAATAGATGGCTGTTTCTTGGTTTTGCAAAGCACCTGAGCCATGAAGACAATAAAACAAAAGACAAGTGTAATGAATTTTGAGCTAAACAATATTCTGCAAAACAAAAACCCTAACTCAGAATACGATAAAATTTGCAACATCAACTGAGAAAGTCCTAGAGAAGTGTTCAGTTCTCGTTTAGATACACAGGCACAGTTACCTTTCAAGATGGCGCAGGGAACTGTCAAAGGGACTATAAGCAATAGGGTTAGGAACCCTTGACGCTAATAGATCTCACAAAGCATTTTTTTATTCCTTTGATATTGATATGAAGAAAGAGATATTTTTCAATCTAAAAGAGGAACGTAAACCGCGGTAGGCGGGTAACAAAGAACTTTGCTGAATTGCAATAACAGAAAACGCTTGTTTATATTAACAATAATACCGACAAAGTATTACGGCGTAAAAACGTTGAAAAATAAGCGATTCTAGGACACTTCGATGTTTTTTGGTAACCATAACAAAGGGAGCCCACGCCGATAACACAGTATTTTCAATTTTAGTGTTTTGAGTATCCGTGTAGTGCATACCTCTTGTTGATCTTGGCTAGGAAATTGTTAGGGTTAGTAAAGTGATGGTTTGAAGGGGATTATGTCAAGACTGTCTGTCTGGGAATGATTGCAAATAGTTGTACGGCAGCTGAGGACCGTTCATTTTTTATTGGGGAGGGCGGCGGGCGGTATACCAAAAATCTGACCCCCTCTCCCTTATTGCATAAAAATGGTCCCTTTAGTGTTTTACATACTGCTTATTGTTAGTACCGTGCGACTCTGATGATTTTTTGTGGCCCCTTCTTTTGAACCTGATGTTTTTAATGACCCCCCTTCAAATCCCACCACTACCCCTCCCCGGTAAAATATGGACGGTGCCTTGCTTGATTTCTTCTTCTATAAAATATGTGTAACTAGTTCTAAAATGAAGCGAGCAGGGTCACTAGCGATAAGCAAAGGGTTCGAAAGTAATTTTTAATGAAAAAGTTAAAAATAGAAGTATTTTATTGGCACGAAAAACATTGTCAAGGCACTCTTGATTGTTTTAAAGTTCATCTAGTAAGCAAACCACCTCAATGCCACAATTAAGACGTGAGTGTCTCCAAAGGTTCAAGGATTTGAACTGAAGAACCGAAAAGGCTCTCCAAAGACTGACTCATTGTTCGTGGGGCTGTAAAAATGCAGTCATCTCTTCCATTGAATGAAATGTAATCTTCATGGGAAACCATAAAGTATCTCACACTAAACGGATACTCCAGGCCAACCCTTGGAGGACTAATACAATCGAAACGTTGTCTGTTATCTGTGCCAGACAAGTTCTCGATAAGTAGGGAATTACAACTCGTAGCTCCAGTGTGCAGACAAATTAACTTCATGTCACTCGTTAAAATCCTTCAATCCATCCATGCCACTCACTAAATATTCGGACAATCTGTGACTAAACCACTCCCGAGTCCCCACAACGATGTTCTCAGTAAAGAAATATGTGTAAACCAGATGATGTAGCCCCTTGGCTCTTATTAACCAATTATTCTAGTTAGAGGATTGAGTTCCATTAAAACCAATGATTTGCACAGGAAGAACAGATGAAAAACTCATCAGTACCATACTTATACAAACATTTCTTTTAACACGACTTTCCAGATTTCTCTTTATCAGTCACGATATTGGTTTTTCCTCCTAATGGTTTTTATCTGTTTAATAGACTTTTTAATAAATATTTCTTTAATAGTTCAACATTTTTCACCACACATACCATCCGTGAAATGGGCCATTGAGCCAGGCTCTCTGAGAGAGTTAATTTCCATGACAAAAAAGTTTACAAGATTTGTAAATTGGTTTATCGAGCACTGAGAGGTATTTACTAATCTCTACTAAGCAGTAAAATGAAAAGTGATGTAATCTTCAACGATGATACGTCTAGTAACGTTTGTTTTCCTGGTAATCCTGCATGCTTTCGTCCCATCGTAGTTTACTAATTTTTTTCTAAAACAAAGAGGAATAGCCTCATAAAATTCATAGCCACTTTAACTATGTTCCAACCAATCCTCCAAGTTTACGAGCCATTAAACAGCGACCCGTGATATCTAGTCGAGGACTCGTTTTATCAAATAAGTAATAATCTTCGATACCCACCCTGCCATTCTTTTAGTGTTCTGTCTGTTATGAAGTACAGCCTGGGATGGTCTAGTGGGGTTGGACGTTGATTTGGTCTACAAGCTGGGGGTAGTTAGAAGTCAAGATTCCGTTTCAAGTTGATGATTAAAAAGTCTGAAGTTTATAATACTCTATGACTTAATACAGGAGATATAACATTTTATCATACCTAATTCTTATTGCATTTTACTATTACCGAACAGAAGATTGAAAAAGTCGTAACTCATAATAATAAACCAACTCTGAATAAAGACATCACTCGAGATCATATGGCATTTTATAATAGCAACTAATTCTTTTCACCTTTCAAATGTATTTCAAGTTACTCTTGCAAGAGAGACCTGATATAGGAATTGTACAAAGTTAGCTATCCTTATCTGAATGTCAATATATATTTTGTCTTGGAGGTTACAGAGGTCGAACTTGTCATGTCTTCACTGATCTGTAAATGTAAAAACCTGTTCGGTATGTTGTTTCATTTTGAGTGAGGCCAGAGATTGACTGACAGATACTTAAATAGATCTTGCTTAATTAACTTAGCCCTATTGAACCGTATTCTTATGTTCATTGTTCAGAATAAAAGGAGAGTTATTTTCAGTGTTTCATGGGTACTTGAAAAGCATAGAATTAGTAAAGAAAAGCCAGTTAAACACTAGAATGCACTAGAACTGATTATGAACCAGTTCGATTTTAGGAAAGACAGAATTACATGGCCAGATGAAAAGATAGGCAGCTGTCTTGTGAGTTAAGTGTAATCAAACCTCTCTAGCTTTGAACAAGATGGTTTCTGGAGGGATAGTAAGCGAACTAGTTCAGGAGCTCGCACCTGGGATCCTCAAAATCGCCTGAGGGCTAAAATATACCACATACGGAGCTAAAAGAATCATGTGCGGCAATACGCGAAGGCCTAAGGGAATAGGTACAAGCCGAAAGAGCACATTGGATTTACAACCTCATTTGACGTTATTCAGACCAATTTGAGGTGTAAAATGCCCTTCAAGTCGAGAGCTAGTGATTCTCGTGATCTTCAGGCATTTGCAGTGATGAGGCGACGGAAGCTTACTTTCCTTTTACGATCGAAATGTCGCCGGTTTGGATTGAAGGTTCTTGATTTCAGTGTCAAGGTCGCTGACCACAAACTGGGTCTAAGTGAACAATGAATAAAAATCTCAGCTCTGATGAAATTTAATAAAGACCAAGATAGTCAAATTAAAATCGAAATTAAGAAAATTATTTCTTCACTTGCTAGCGAAGAACTTTAACCACTTCCTATTCCTCAAGAGCACTGTAGATGAACACCGATCAATTGACCATTAGATTACATAAAGGCAAATTTTGTAAATCATTTCCTTTCCATTAGGAATATCAAGACTCAATATCGTTAGTTGACTCATGAAACCAGTATACTTGCTATACATACTCTCATTGGCTTAAACGATCCGCTCGATATCGGTCAGCCACTAGAATCTCATTCCGTAAAATATATTAAAATTATACAACTTGAAACGGCTGGATTCGTAGGGAAATTTTTTAGACGTTTAAGCTTGATAAGAACAACAAGTTCAGGAAGTGGCTGTAGAATGTAAAATGTTTTGTGGTTAGAACGAGTCCCGGCAGACTCTTCTTCGGTATTATCGCTACAGCACAGAACTTTGGTGGAATTTTTTCTGTCGCTTTTATTGAATTCTCATCACCATTTCCCCGGAAATATGTTAGTATTTTGAACTCGAGTCAGTCTGGCCGTACTATTTATTTGAAGTCAAACAACGACATGTTGGTGAAAGGTCTGGATATCATATGGTCAGCTTTGCAAAAGGTCGATGACTGAAAGTCTTAGTAAATCGATTTAAACACTGAAATGGCTTATCGGTCACGTGTTCGAAAATAATTACACGTATGAATAATAAACCCTTTCAAAATCTATCTTGTTTAATAGGGAAGGCCATGGGAAGCTTGTCCCTCACATTGCAATGTCGACAGGTCAGTTAGACCTGTCTGCGCCGTGCCGAATGACTTGATATGATTAGAAAAACTCTGTGCACAAATTGAACAGATCGAATTCCTAGGTTTTAAGGAATGCGTCAAATATCGTTCTCAACTGTCACTTAAAGCCGCGCCTCGTTCTCATTTAGAAAACACTCGGCGCCGACAACCAGCGACACGCAGTCTGTGTTTTGGAGCAAACTCAACGGGACTGAATTCGCCAAGTTTGAACTCAGAAAGACTTGAAATCAGCACTGGTAACTACTAGGCAACACTTTGATATCAAATCAGGTGAGTGAGGGAAGTTTGGTTGAGAAGTTTTGAGGAATTCAGGCTTGATTTAGAGATGTTGGCGGTATATGGGGGTGATCATGTTATGAGGTAATATTGAACAATCAAGCATTGAATAACTACCCCTTTTAGCAATGAAGCTCCTAGGGGGACGATGTTTTCTTGGACAAAAACAATGACTAAGCCAACGAATCCGTCTCTGAAATATCCAAGGATGGCAATGCAAAAATACGTGATTTGCCCAATGGCCATCTGAATAGGTTTGTTTGCATACGGAAAAATCCGATGCTTGAGTAAACGAGCTTCTAATGATATGGAATTCATTGTGGAAGCAGGCTGATAAGGACTGAAGTCCGGATATGAATGTTCGCCGACAAGAACCCGAACAAAGGAAGTATTCGAGAATCGGTAGCGGACGCATTTACTAAAACCGATCTTCAACTGCACTGTGTTAATCTATTAACCAGAAGAATTAGCGAATACGATATTAATATACGATTTATAAAATACCACGAGTATTAAACGGCTTCTAAATTATGCAGTGCTGATCATTTAGCCACGGCAAAACTAACTTGTATTTATTTGGAAATTAATGGAAGTGACAAACGTTTATAGGGGGTTTATTAAATTCACTAGAAAGCGATCGGTTTAAGCGCCTAGATCGGAAGACAACACAAGACACGAGGGATCGGAGTAAGTCATTCAAAAGTTAGTCAAGCGTTCAGTTAGCAGTCCTTAGTTAATGAACCCTAAGGCTTGAATTCGACACACAAATAAACACTACCGGATATGACATGTTAGAAGTCTTTGTTCAGGCCTGTCACGACAATGTCAAGTTAAAAAAAAACAATCTTGAAGATGTAGCGTAAAGTCAGTTTATCAGCTACTATAGACGTATCGAGTTTAAAGATGGCGATAAAGCCACATATTTCTGGGGTATTTTCAAACTTGTTGGGCTGTCATATTGTAGTGAGTGACGAGAGACCTGATTTTAAGTAGGGCCTCTGCTATTCCAATCCCAACCCTCCCATACTAGCACCGCGTTGCTGATTGGCTGCTAATTCATACGTAAATGAAATCTAATTAGTCACCAAGACAACAATAAAGTCCACCTGTCAATCAAACCCAGAGTTAACTCCAGTGGCCCAAAGGGGTGGTACACTCACAATATTAAATGCACATGAAGGAGAAAACTATTGTTTTAACCCTTTCACAGTGGCAAGTTCTTATAATTTGTATTTCATTTTTGGAGAGGCCAAAAGAAAATTCGCCTTCGTAATATTTCAATATCGAAGTAGGTTTGGTCCCTGTTTCCAAGTTGAAAAAATCCTCTGTTTATATTTTAGGTGGATCGTATTGCGCAACCTGACGTCCAGAGAAGTTGGCGAAAATTTTGGAAATCTGCTAGAGAGTCAACTAAAGGCGAAGACAAACTTGGCCAGCGCTTTTGTTAAAAGAGGAAAACAAGAAGGAAGGATGTGATTGGTGGTTGATATCCGCCGGCAAGTAACAATCTATCCAATAGTGAGCATTGACCATGTATGCTGTAGGACAACACGTTACATCATTGGCGCGGACCGAGGCACTGGCGCGGGAACAAGGCAATCATCATATGAGGGAGGACGACGAACTGGTGTACTACCCGCCACTGAAATACAACAACTTTGAGACAAGAGCAGGGCTGAACCAACAAGTATATTCTGGAAACGTGAACCCAAACAAGACAGGGTTTGATTACAACTACATGGAACATAATGGCAACGCTGGAATCTCCTCACCGAATGGTGTTAATTTCTCGAGCTGTAACACGCAAAGTGGCCAACAAATCAACATGAATGACAGCCAGTGTGTTAGTCCTTTTACACAGGGTGAAACTAATTGTTACATTCAAGCAACCATGCAAAATTGTCCAGCAAATGCCAGGACAGATCCTATCGCAGGACTAGCACAGTTAGCCGAGAAGGCAAGCTTTACAAGCGAATTAGTTGATAGTGGTGACACGCGGTCTGCGAACCACTCACGCAATGGACTACCTCGTATAGATCAACAAGACAGGACTTTTACTTTTCCAAACTCGCCAAACTTACGGAATTCGCTAATCGAGACAGAACGTCAGCCTTTCGAGTATCGAAAAGAACATTATCATCCTTCTTATTTGAGCGATTCGCTCTGCAAAACTCGAAGCGTTGCTGGATATCCTGTTCCTGGCTCCACTCTGACTGACTTGCAGTCTAGACACATTGCTAGACACCAAGAAAGACGGAGATCTTACGAAGTATATCCTGAGCAAGACCCCGAACGAATAATACAGTCACCTGAGTGTTATCCCTACAACGACCACGAAAGCAACGCTTTTATAAAATCCTGCTCGTTCGATCAATACCAAGCATTGAGTAAGGACAAATCTGGGATTATTCCCAACGTTACTGTCTTCAACACTGACCCACAAACAAAATCAGCACGCTTTTTCGCGCCCGTTAAGTCAAGATCTGAGGAGATTCTGAAGAAAACACTCTCAAGATTTGGGAAAATCCTTTCGCCAACTGATAGCGGGGAAAAGAGGACGGAATTCGATGATAAATGGCCAAACCTCACTGAAAATAAGAAGGAAAAACGAGGTAATACCTCAAGTTCGAAAAGGTCAAGTTGTGTGGAATCTGAAGATGGACTGTGCTCTTGTAAGTGGATAGGATGCGAAGCTATTTACTCGGAGCAAGATGACTTGGTTCGACACATCGAGAAAGTCCACATCGATCAAAGGAAGGCTGATGATTTATACATATGTTATTGGGAGAACTGTTCTCGTCAAACCAAGCCCTTTAACGCTCGCTACAAGCTGGTTATTCATATGCGAGTACATTCAGGCGAGAAGCCAAATAAGTGTACGGTAAGTTAATTCCTTACATCGTACCTTACATACAAGTTTGTCTAAAGAACTAAATACATTTTTTCTGATTCCGTGTTTGCTTTGCTATTGAACTTCACCTTGAATTTATGTCAAGCTAGACTTCAATAGCAATTTCTCCTTCTAAAGTAATAATTTTACGACATTATTCAAACAAATTACCTGCTTATTTTTCTACAAAATCCCCGAACGTTTCCATCTGTCCATGGCCAAACATTTTTCGAAGTAAATAGTTAGCTTGTCCAAGTGTTCAGTACACATCAACAAACAACACAGCATTGATTCTCAAACAACGTCTTCAAACACAACGTGTATTACAATTCATTTCATATTTATTTTGTTTCACGTCTGAAAGCTTAGAACTCCACAAATATCCATTCAATTTATGTAGGTAATTCTGGATCGTAACTAACTAACTATATGTTCTAGGAATGTTAAATATTGGTCGCGTTTTCGTGAGCGCAGTTGTGAATCATAACTCTATGGGACATAGTACGACTAACACTCCAAGACACAATAATTCTTTTGTCTTTCGCTCTGAAAAAATTATTTGAGGGCCGCATTGAAAGACATATTTAGTATGCTTGCGGTCAGCCCCTAACAAATGCGAAAACATCATTGTCGACCCGACAGAACGTAAAGAGAAGCGAATCACGGAAGGCTTTTTAGACACATCACGCACTCATATCAACTAATGAACCGATTGGAGTATACCCCACCCAAAACGACAGACCTTTGCAATTTTTCGTACTGTAAAAGGTCCATTTTCCCTACGAATTTAGCCGCTATAAAGTGAGAAAATCGTGCGATATTGACATTTTCGTTTGAGGAGTCAGCGGGAGACCGACGGGTATTATTAAGGCCAAGGCTCAGATCGCCCCCAGCCAAAAGTGATGGGATTTGGGTTGATATAATCATCAAGGCCTCATATAAACTAGTCCGCTGTACGAGACGAGAAACACAACACAAACTACTCAAATAAAAAAGTTTTGAACTTCTAGAAATTGCAGGAAAGGTTTTATTTTTGCGTTGCGGTTTTGGAACAATTGTGCACGACAAAAGTTTGATGCCGAAAATGAAACTCAACCGGAAGACGTCTTTGTTCATTTTTTCTACTCCTCTTCTTTCTTCTTTACCGCATTAGCTATTAGTTAAAAACCATACGTTGATATCTTTTTCCATCTAACTAAAGGAATAGCCGTTTTATCTAGTTTTACATCGCCGCATTCCGTTTGAAATTTGCCCAATTTTGGGCCAAAATCTAGGCAAGTTTCATTCCCCCCAGCCTATTATATTTTTTCCTCTCTTGAATTTCACTTTGCATGTTTTCGCCCACTTCATTTCCTTTATTATACTCACGAGATGTTTCAACTTACTTTTCCGAACCCCAGTGATTCAAATTACACAAGCAATGCCAAGGTTGAGTCAAAAATTACGCCGGCGTTTCTGCCCTACGCGAGGAATTCACTTTTATGATTCGTAGACACTAACATCACTAGAAGTCAATTAATTTAGACAAACTAGAGAATAATTTAAGGATTAAGAGAAAAGCAAAAGCACTGACAAGATAATCAACGAAACAAAAACATGCTTCTGGTTTGATGGTCAGTGGTCAGGTCGATGCAACCACAGGAGCCGGCGGTCTGTCTGTTCTTCTGTTGACTTAGCATGTTTTACTCAGACATCTCAAATTGTCCATTTTTTGACATTTACATAGATTAATTAAATCAAAAAGCAAGGTAAACACCAGAACAAAAGTAACTTGAGGTTGGTTTCGCTTTAATTTACTATCAAAAAGCGTTCTAGACACGAGCCTTCAACATTTATTGTACATATTTGTACCGAAGTTAGCACAACGTCAAATATTTCGACATGAGCACCTGTGTCGAAGAGACTTGAAGTAGGCTTGTCTTGAGCCAAGAAAATCCGCGACTTTTAAGTTCGAATTTTATTAATTTTGAGTAGAATTAGTTTTGCTAGGGTTTTTTTTACGGAACGTTTTGAGAAAGCGCGGGACAAGGGAGCTGACCGTGTTATAAAGAAGGGAACAAAAAGAAAACTTAGATAACATGTTTTGCGAACAAAAATACGGCTGTATGGGGCATTAGATTGTTTTGTGTTGGTCGCTTGGTCGCCCACTTTAGTCATTAATTACCGCATAAATTGGGATAGATTTGAAATGAAAAACCCCGAGCAAAACATCACGAAAGCAAAAGCTATAAATAAGAAAAGGCAGGAAACAAAAAGAGCGGAGTCCTTCTGGACTACGTGATTAAGAACATTCATTAACAAGACAAAAGAGTGGCTTAAAGAGAAAATAAAAACCAACATTGAGACACGACATCATCCAGGACTAAAGAAGAAAAAGACTGAACTTCTAGGAAAGATGGAAGGAAATATTAGCTCTTTAACTGCTTTAGAAGTAGCTCTCGTTTATATCGTTTATCGTTAGGTTAGGTAATTGTTGAATTCGAGTTTAATGCCAAAGTGTTGGCTTAAAAAAGCTAATAAGAGAAAAATACGTGTTTTTGAAAGAACTTTTATTAGCCATGTTTCGTATATATTTTTCTTTCAAAATCTAGAAAGCTAATTGTTTTATTTCCTAAAATGTTCATTAAATAGGAAGTGAATTTTTGGAAAAATTCTATTTTGAAACTTTTATCTGGTTTTAAAGAACTCAAAAGAGTGTTCAGGAAGTTTTAAGGACTTATAGGTTGGTTTAGAATAATCTGACAAATAAAGAACACAGGATATCCGAAATTGAACTTAGAAAATTTTTTACATTTACGGAGTGCGGGTTTTCTTATTGTTGTAGAAAATTTTCGTGTCTTTTTTTTGGCGAAAAAAAAAAACAACAACCAGAAACAAAAGAAAAAAAACGGACAAAGGAGAAAGGAATCACGCGTCAATAAAATTGTTTTTGAAAGCTAACATTAATTAACTGAAGCAATCGTTCCTTTCTAGGCCAAGAAAGTATAAAAACAATAACAAAAACAAAGAAGGGGGTTGGGGTGGATAGAGAGTGGAAGAGTGAGAGAAATGTCAATCTTCCATCAATATGAATTTAAATAATCCTAAAACAATAACGCTCTATTTTCGTTGGTGATACACTTTATCAATTTTAAACAAATAATCCTGACTGTGTTCAAATAAAATCTATATGAAAATAATTTGAATTGAGTTCCCCCTAGAAGAAAAACAAAGAACCATCTGCAAACACAAATGGTCATTTGATCACTTAACTTTAACTACGAAACACGTTTGAACTTGACGTTGAATTTTCAGTTTTCTGATGCAAAATTAATATTATTTCTGAGTACAAAGAATCTAACCACAAAATGTCTAGGCTTTTTAAATAATTCGTAAAACAAACAGATTTTTTTTTTCCCTTTCCATAAATTTTTTTGATTAATTCGGATCGGATTTCAAACTTTGTGGTTCTTAATAAACCCAATGCTAAGTGGAAAACGTGGAAAAAGTGCTTAGATTTCTACTTGAAAAATAAAAAAAAAAAAATTGCAGTCATTGAGTTTATTAATGCTAAGTGAATAAGAATGATGCATTGAAAATCGCATAAATTGATTTTTTTTGTATTTTTTCTACAGCACCCAGGATGTAATAAAGCATTCTCAAGACTAGAGAATCTTAAAATACACATGCGATCACACACTGGAGAAAAACCCTACATCTGTCAGTATCCTGCATGTCCGAAAGCCTTTTCAAACTCGTCGGATCGAGCAAAGCACCAGCGCACACACCTGGATACAGTAAGTTATGCGTATTTGTTTTACTTCTATGAGTTATCAGGGATGCACCCAATTGGTCTATGTGATCAGTATGGCACTTGTGCCCTGCTACAAGACTTTGAAAAGTTAAATGGTTATTATTATTAATATGATTGTTATTATGAATATTATTACTTTATGGTGAATTTAACAAATTCATAAATATGTAATTATATTCTTTTAATGACTGTATTGGAGTTTTAAAAGAGTTATGATGTATTGTTTTGTATGAATATGTATGGGGGTACTTCTAGTTTAACTTTCTCATCATCATTAATTATTATTATAATTATCATTTGTTGCTGTATATTAAAGTATAATATGTATTAATCTATACTGTGGGGCAAATAGGAAAATTCTATGTAAATCTCTATGCTTAATATTCATAAGAAATATCAATAGTTGTTAATACATTCTATTTTTACTCTCCTTATCATCATTATATCCAAGAAAGAAGCTATTATTTCAATTTTTTTTCAAAAGTAAAATGATTATTTTATTTTAATCTTAAATCCATCAAAACTTTAAAGAATCTATTCTAATCCATACCAGTACTTAATGTCAACTATCTCGAATTCCTTTCATGGAATATTTCATTATAAAGATAGAAATGTCTCAATAACCTCTTGCCTATTTAATTTCTTTTTTACTGTTACCAAGATATTTTCTAGCAATTCTTAATTTAATTTGAAATTCATTTGAAAGCTGTAGTACATTGTTTTATATAAATGTGTACATTTAAAGAGAAATACTGATTATCAATTGTTTTGTCTGTTTTACTTACTAATCCCTTGGCTATCAAATAATTAGAATACTTTTGTTACTAAGAAAACAATAAAAAAGAAATTGTGGTTGTAGCGTGCAGCCTTAATTGATAAAACAGACATCGAATACATGCATTTCCTGGGTTCTGTTTCTAGACTAAGAGGGTATCAAATTTATCGTCCATGTTTTTGACAAACTATACAGCTCCCAAAAACACTTAAATAATAATTATTTAAGTGCTTTTGGGAGCTGTATAGTGAATCAAAAACATCGAGGAAAATTATTACATATGGAAACTGTCCTCAATGATTTAACTGGCACTGCCTAAAAGAATTAAGAACTTTGGACAAAAAATCATGTCATGATAAAAAGGTAAGGAAAATCTTAATGAAACTGTTTTTCGTTTCAGACCGAAAGCCATTTTTTCCATAGGAGTTAATCATCACGTTTAAAAGTTTTTTTGTGACAAGCCAGAAGTGAAAACTTATTTATTTATACTTTAATGAATGAAAACATTGAATATCATTAAAATGCTACTAAATTTCCAAGTAACTGTTAAAAAATTCAATAAATTCAACCATCAATGCAACACTAAAACAACCTGTCAGTTGAGTAATATTATTTATGTAATTATTCTAACTTTTGAATGCAAACTAGGTGTTAGAGTGAGCACAGTTTTTTTAGGCTCTTTTTTGTCCCTTTGGGGTTTTAAGAAGAATATGACTAAATGAATCTTTTAAATAGAGTAGTTTATAAAAATGTAGATGATGGCTAGTGAACACTAGCGTGGACTGCGTCGGTGTTTCTAATGAAACAAGTTATCGTAGAATTATAAGTTGAACACCGTAGTGAAATTGGAAACTGATGTTTCGGACGTTAGTCCTTCGTTAGTCAATCGTCGGAGTCAATAGTTTATAAAAACTTAAGTATCAATCAACTAATTAAGCAACAAATATATCAAATCTCAAAATATTACTATTCATAGATTTTCATGCATGAAGTATAATATATATGAGGCATTATCAAGATAATTCTGAAATGTTTTTTTCATGGTGTGCCACACAGAATACTGTATAGTCCATTACCTGTGATACTGAAGTCTGTGCCAATAATAATTAATGCTATTCTATGCTGAAAATCAGATGCCAGGGCATCATTGGTCCAATAGTACTCCCATTATTTGTACATTACTATAATAATAATACTAATAAGACTTAAACCAGTTATTTAGAATGCAGCACATTGTTTTTGGAATTTCAATTCACAATTGAGCTACTTTACTGTGGTTCTACTACATGTATAACCGTGAAGGTTCAAGTTAATTTAAATTAATCTCTTATTTGTTTGAATATACTTTTATTTTTTCTTTCCTTTTCATCCTTTCATCTCCTGGAATAGCTTTCAATACATGTAATTCGAATGCTATTGTTTTTGATTCTTAATTTGATTGGTTGATAAACTTGAGTGTTCATGGTTGGAGTACAACAGTTAAAATCTATTTTTACTGTTAGTTTTTCTTAATGCAGAGTTATCTTTATTCAAATGGTTTTTTTGAAAAGCATATTTCTTTTCAAATGATTGATGTCAGACTTCAACCACTGTGTCAGAGATGATGGATTGGTCTGCTATATTAACTAGTGCACCTGTCAATGTGTCCAGATAGTTTAGAACTATAATGACAAATTTGATTAGCTTCATCAATATTTTTGACATCTCTAGTCAACTTCTGTCACCATATATTAAGGCAGGATTTATTGTTACATACTTTAATGCTAACAACATCCTTCTCGTAAAATATAAATCTCATTATGTTGGCATTAAAATGACAAAATAAAAAACCCAAAATTTATTGAACCAACTAATCAAATATAAACATATTTTCATTAATTATGACTCAATGTTACCCGTTATTTACTTATCTATCTAAATTAGTCTTCAATAATGATCCATGTGAAAATAATACAATTTATTGTTTTCTAAAATAGAGGACTACAATTTTCAAAAACTGTTGTTTATGATCAACCTTTCCTGAATTCGTTTGAGTGACCATGAATAATGACTTCAAGTCGAAGATGGATTACATATGTGTTCATACATTTACTGTACATTTTATAAAGTCCATCACCTCAATTTTTATTTTTTCAATCTTGGAAAGGTTTATTCAGACCTGTACAACTTTTGATGGAGAGAAGTGTACAAATTGAGTTTTGTTTTTCTTGAGGATGATTTTTTCTGGAGGAGGGAGAGAGGAATGGGGATGGGAGGGAGGGTTGCAGGGGTCAGGAAAATTTTAGATGACATTTATTTGACAACAAAAACAACAAACCATTTGTAACTGACAGATCTGTTAAATTATCTTCCTCAGAAACCATATGCATGTCAAGTTCCAGGATGTCCAAAGAGGTATACAGACCCTAGCTCCTTGAGGAAGCACTTCAAGCAACATGCTAGTGGCAAAGTCCCTAATAATAATGGCCCAAAGGTACTATAAACATTTCTACTTTGGGTTTAAAAACTAAGATTGAGGAAGAAAATGTTTTCAAGAGATAAGATATTGATGCGTTTTTATTTGTGAAGTAATATTATTAAATATTAGAATTTAGTAAAAACATTGATTGATCATATGTATAGGAACAAAACAAAGGCTCGAAAAAATCCATAGTTCTAAAAATATTTATCTACTCCCTCATTGAGTGGTTATTAGAGTCTTGCATAAATTTCTGTTTTTTATGGGAACCTGATTAATTTTTCAAAATTTACAATATTTCTGCTCCATTCTTGTTTTTCAGAATAAGCAAAAAATTAGAGGAGCCAAGACTTCAAAGAGAGAGCTCTTAGGAGAAGGTGTTACGAGACCCCTTGTTGATCTAGGCGTACCTGATGAATACATCAAACAACAGCACACGCTAGAAGCACTTCGAAAAAGTACTGAGGGAATGATAGGATCCTTAGAAAATAACAACTATGCTCCTATGCCTCAAGACATGCAGAACTCTTGGAACACACAGGAAGCAATGTATCCATTTACGACCCCCCAACCACCTGTGGCCAGGGCAACCACACCCACAATTGGGGAACCACAAGAACATTACTATACTCAAGTACTTAGTAATATGGAGATTCCAACTTTTGAAGACACTTTAAAACCTCTATCATCAGCATGATTTTATTAAGATTACTAAACTAATATTAGTTTATTAGTAATAAACTAGGGTTTGTTTATGAAGCACAGATGCACAGTCAGACCTTTGTACATTCAAAAAAGAATATTTTTAATCTTAGGGTGTATAATTGGTACGTTGTGTAAATTATCATTGCATCTTACACAGGATTTCTTTAGAAGTTTCCAATATAAAACCTAATTTTCATTTAATAAGATTTTCAAAGAGTGATTAGTCTGACAATCGAGCAATTATATTAGTCAATTATCAAATAATCAGTTTTTACCTTACCTAGTTATTAGGATGACCTAAGTAAAAAGTAACTGACTTAATAAAGTGCCATAATCTCGTAATTAACGTCATCAATATATATTTCCTTATCTCTAACATTATTGTTATATGTATATATAAGAACTAAAATACTCAATCTATATATAATACACTGCCTTGCTCCAATGATGACATAACGTGTGAATAATTGCAATAAATACTGAATAACCTGAATATCTACTCCTGCTATTCATTGTCTTTTCTGATTAAGTAAGATTATACTTGCACTTAATATTCAAATGCACTTTTAAACCTTGATGCTACCGTAAAATACTTCTCTATGATATCTGGAAGTCTACTTCACAACCATTGCATCTTACATTATTTATTTATTGGGTATATTCTGCAAGCTATCTTTGTAAAATTGCTTAATAATAATTTCTAGTAATCCACTTTGCTTCGTTCTCATTGTAAAACAAGCACTTTAATAGTTGCTTGAATTTGAAACCCTTTGGATTGGAACTTTTTAGATTTTATGACATTCTTATGTCTGCAACCCAAACGACTCTTGATAGAAGCCAAAACCCTGACAACATCTTAGTGCACAGAAACATGAAAACATTTATAGGTTTTTATATAATTACATGTAGACATTTATTTTAGTTTATATTAATTACTTCTTCAAAAGACAATCAATTGTATTACGTGATTATTTCTGTGACTTATGGAAAAACTTTAAACTTTCAATGTAAGTTTATAATATGTATTCAGCTGGACGTTCTGTGAGTGATAAACATAACACACTAAGGCACTCACAGAGAAAATATTTCTTGTATGAGGACAAGAAACGCTGAGAAAGCTGACCAAACGTTTTACTATATAAATAGTAATATTATCTTACCATACCACTCGCTTGAGACCTATTTCTATTCGCGTATCCTAGCTTTTGCTATTTCTTTATTACGTTATCTAGCTTGAATGAGGGTCCTCCATCTAGCTAAAATCTTATAAGCTAAAATTATCCCCAAAGACACGAGATAGTAAGCAAAAACAGTTGTTACTTTGAGGCGAAATGAGAGAAAGAATTCGCGCAATAAAAGTGTGGACTCTGTGTCATTGTTAACTGCTTCTATGACTTTTCCAGTTTAGTTTATAGTTTCAAACTTTCAGCAGCAGTATTGAGTTGAAGAGTTTATTTTATTATGGAATCTTTGCAAAAGTGAAGACGAAGGAAGACACCTGACAAAGCTGCACCGAAAAATTCCAAAACCCACGCCTTTCCAAATACATTTTTAAATACCACTTTTAAATTGAGGCTTCGTGAACGTACAGGCAGCAAATTTCTTCCTCTTCTCAACTTGACCTTAAGTTTCCAAAATTTCCCCCGTTTTTTTATGTCCAGGAAGTCCAGCCTCACTCGTTCCAAAGGAATCCCAGCGCCAAGTCAGTTCAAAACGTCTTTTAAAAAAGGACCATTTTCAAATGTTAATTTTTCAATTTCTAAAGTTGCAGATTTTTGCAATAATGCTTTTTAAGAATGTTATCTTTCCATTGTTTAAAAATATAGTTCTGCGACGAGTTTTAAAATGTAGCTCATTGTTGGGTTTCCTGTGTGTTGTTTTTGTCACGTGCACATATTTGGCGGGAAAATTGAAGATGAACCAAAACATGGCGGCCGATTTGGAAACGGTTTCCTTTCAGGTTATTTTCATATCAAGAGCTTACGACCATTAAAATGCCTTTTAGTTCAAGACGTTTAGGTGATTTATTTCCTAGGGAAGATGAAGTTGGGTTGTATTACACCAGGGACAAATACGGCCAACTTCAAGTTCCTCCAGGCTACGAATTGTCGATGAAAGAAAACGCGAAAAAATATCTCGTTGACAGCGAACCTAAAGGTATTGAACCACGTTCTAGTGAGGCTTGATAATGTTATTTTATAAATATTTTATTTTACATATTATGAGTCTGCTTTGTGGAAGAAGATTATTTGACATAAATGTTGTATCTTTTAACAGCTGCAAGTTGCTCTTTGAAGGTCCAAAATGGGAATTCTTCTCCCACCTCGCTGTTTTCCATCTGCCTTGACTTCGTAGCTAAGAATATAACAATTGTGGAATCTCTTTGTGGCTTCCCTGAAATCGTTGGCAAAGAACTCTTCAACAGAGTTCAGATAAACGGTGGTTTCCCAAAAGGATGTCAGCAAAATTTACAGCTTTTCTGTGATGCTTATGGTAGTGTTGTGTTATCCAAACTGAGCTTGAAAAATCGATATCTCGAAGTGAATGAAGTCGATTATTTACGGTGCTTTCCTTGTTTAACTGAACTGGACCTGAGCCACTGCTTACTCGGTAGTGATCATGAGTTATTAGCGCATGTTGCCAAGGTAACAAGGTTGGTATCCATAGCAACTAAGAGTAGGAAGATTTCCAAACTGGCAATAAGCCTGAAGCAAGATGACGTTTTACCCCTGACTCTATACCATAATAGTTTTTAAAATTCTTTCATATCAAAATTTTCGATTCCTTAGAGAATGCAGGAACAATAGTTATAATTAAAGAACAATAGCAGTGCAAAAAGGATTATGGTCTAGAGACGAGGGTAAAACGTCATCTGGCTTCAGGCTTATTCAGAGCTACTCAACTTCTGTAACTTAACAATTTATATCCAGCAGGGTTGGGTGTTGGGATAAGGGCTCTGGAATTACTTTATATATAATAATAATATAGACAGGAATGATTGAATAATGAGAGTACAATTGAAGAGGTATTCTAAAACCTATGAATATTTAATGAGGAGAAAACAAAGCAAATCACTTCTGTGACGGTGGTTTGGAAATGTGTTCTTCATTTGCATTAAATTTTGTAAACTTTATCATTGATTTTCTCCAAAAATATTCATGACTTTGAGAAGTAATATGAAACACTTGAGAGAGTTTTTTTCTTTGATTTCCAAACACCTCAAAGTCAGTTAAAAAAACTCGGCTGCACCTCGTTTTTTTCTCACTTTTCGGTGTTTGGAAATCATAGGAAGAGCTCTCTCGCATGTTTGAAATATTACTTCATAATTTATGGGATGGGGGCTGTGAATATTTTATATATAAATTGTTGTGGGAGGTGGGGTGGGCACCAACTATTTCAGCCAAAATTCAAGGGGGCTTTTATAATGGAATGGATTCCATATTTTAATATATTGATTATATTCTGCAATTATTTTGAGGGTGGGTGCAAATGAATTTAATGTTTGCAAAGAGGGGCCTACCAAAACAAGGTCTTGGTAGATGGCCCCCCTTTTTAGAGATATGTTCATACTAATGAAAATTTTCATTCAACAGCCTTCTAAAACTTGGCTTGAAAGACAACGGACTGAAGGACAGTGACCTGAAGTGTCTTACTCTACCTCTACGTGTGATGGGAGCTGGTCCACTTACTTTGTCCACCCTGGATCTCTCATGCAATCCTGATATCAGCAACCTGTCAGTCAGATATCTGACCACCTTTTCAAAACTCACTTCTCTAAATTTATCTGGGACAAGTGTTACCATGGCAGGAGTGTCAAGACTGACAACAGACACCAATTTGGAATTTTCACCAATAGTAAGTTACTGTCATTATTTTGATTCAGATGTTTGTTGGCCTTTTCCTTCATCCAAGGATTTTCCCCCTTGCTTCTCAAAACCTTAGTAAAATGCTAAATTTCAATTTGATCTGTACTGAAAGTTAGTCATGGCTGACACAGAAAATTAAAGAAAACCATTTGGCAGGGAAATCTTTACACTCGTGAGCTGTACTTGAAAGAAATAATTATTTTTTCTTTACCAAAGTCCACAGAGTTTTTTTCTGAAAATGAAATCAAGACAGAAGGATGGGCATCTCCTGTAATAGATGACTGGCTTTCAAACTCAAAGAGAGTATCACAAAGTAAAAGCAATGACACAGCCAATGAAAAAACAAAATCATTCTACCCACAGAAGACAAAGAGTAACATTCTGAAAAGTAAGAGGGTCATCAAAACAAGAGATGTGGCAAAAACACAAATCATTCTCACTGCTGTCAAAAGGACAAATAATGAAAATTTGGATAAGAGTTCAGTAAGAAAGTTAAATCAAAAGAAACACACAAAATTATTTAAAGAATCACTTATGGCAAACGTGGCTTCAAGTGCAACAAAAAGAAAGTCCACTTCCAGCAAACAAGACAGCAAGGGATCTGATGATGAGTTGATGAAATCATACTTGCAAAGTAAAGTTAGAGTTGACAACAAGAAAAGAAAAATATGTCTTGCAGATTTAACATTTTGAATTGATCAACTCATCAGGTTTCAGCATTGATATCCAACATGACATGCTCCTAGGGCTTTTCTTTCTCATACTCATGGACATACGTTTCAAAGATGTACTAATGAGCATTTATCATACTGGTAGTAATAAAGGGGGTTTACAGAAGTCATGTTGTAGCCCAAAACAATTGAACTCTTTAGGAAATACTTTCATTGAAAACATTTAATCGTGTCTCTTGATAAGATGGCTTAAAATAATGGCCGTTTATTGGACAAAAAAGTCACATGACCCATGCTGTTCAGTCTGGTCGTAATGTCCGGCCATTGGGCATCCATTGTTTTTTTGCGTTGAAAGCTGTGAAATACCTAATTCTAGCATTGGTGCTGTACTTTAGAATTTAGTTTTTGACCTTACACTTGATTTGAAAAAATGTAATTCTACTTTGAAGAAATCAAGGAAAATATTGAAGATGTCAAGAGAAATATTCTATTAGTTTAGTTTCTGGAAATCAAAGCTAAAAGAAATGGAAGGAGAATGTCTGAAAGATTACACGAATGACATGCAATAGATATCTAAAACTTTTAATAGCATTATTAAAGTATATAATATAACATTTTTTTGATACACAATATCTCACTCTATGCAAGCATCCCCAGCCCTACCCATTATGCTTTGCAGGCACCAAGGCAGCCTCATTTCAAATGTGAAGAACAATCATAAAAATATATTTAAAAAAACTGTTTTGTTCAGTAATTATGTGTTGATATTATAAATATTAGTTGTATTCGTAATTGAAGATTTCTTTTTGTACCATAGTGAGCACTTAGGTTGAGAAAAATATTGTGATTAGTGGCAATCAAGCAATGCAAATGCTATGTTTCTTCACATGAGCAGACTATTATTTGCAGCAAAATGGCTTTGCATCGTAATGTGTGTGAGCAGAATATTACTTGTGGGAAGTTATTTGCATTTATCTCAGCCAATTAAAATCAGCGGACAATAACTTGAATGATATGAAGCATTACTTACCAGGCCCTCCCTCCATATACTTCCTCTCGCCTAATTTATGAAAAGTCCACAACTCAGTGTTACAACATCATTTTTTCAGTTCACTTATAATCACTGGCTTCCCATGTCAACTACTATTAGACTGATCCTAACATTCTTGGCTCAATTGATAGAAGAGAAAAAAATGTAAATATGAAGTGCAAGATGGATAAGGCTTTTCAGCTTGGCATAATGTTTCAATTTCAAATCATGTCATGATTTTATCAGTAAGAAACAACAATTATACTCAAGGGAATGGTGTATGGTGTACAAAGGAATATTTGCTATACTGAAGCTATAAAGCCCTACTTTTCTAGCCTCCTTTGCAGCCGCTGTGAGGCGCTTCCGGTTCCTGTCATTCCGCCACTAGCGCCTGCTCAAACATGAACAACATTCCTTTCAAAGGAGGCAAAGGAGGCTATGCTTTTCCTGTTGTAAGAGTGGGGAACAGCATCATCTTTCCCAATGTTTGGCTTGTATCCTGTAAAACTTTGTGCCAACTGGAACGTGAAAGCGATTATGGGCCTAAAAAAAAGTAAATTTTCTTGATTCACAAGCATCTTAAGAGTTTTGACTTGAGGAGAAAATGTATTCTGGCTTTGTCCCTGCAGCAGAGTGCATACCTTATATCGGTGAAAAATGTTGTAAGAAATTGCACAAATTAGTAAGTTCGTCCGACCTCAGTAAACTGTATACCTACAAAACATTACCCTAATCTGTACGATTTTATTTGTTAACTTTTTCACAGATACATGATATGCATTCTAGCAGACAAGCATGTCTATTGAGTAAATTATAGCTCTACTTCAGGGTTTAAGCAGCAAAACAAAAAGAGAGGGAAAGTCTTGGAGTCTTGAATAACTTTTAATTTGGCCTAAAAAACTCATGGCCATGAAAAATTAGAATTCAATGACATGCAGAGAAGACAAGGGACTTTGTTTCCCATGTTCAGACTATGAATCCTGATAATTTGTGAGAGGTCACTTGGTACAACATGAATCACATAATAAATCATGGAGTACCTTTTTTGCCTGACAGTATTCTTTGTCTGTCAGCTGTGCCAACACCCAGTCACGACGTTTAATGCCACCTGAAAATATATAAGAAATATCTGCTTATCCAATCATTCATTAAGGATGCATGCATACACACACAGTCACTTATCTATCTGTCCATCCATTTATTTATTCTCACTCGTATACTCAATTACTCACTATTGCATCCATTCATCCATCCATCCCTCCTCCCTCCCTCCCTCCCTCCATCCATCCATCCCTTTTCTTCCTAAACCAATTTTTCTTTCATTCAGTCATTCACTTAATCATTCAAACGCTTTCTTGTTCATTTATCCATAGTAATTCATTCACTCTGCATAATAGAACAACAATGATATACCTAAATAATATATAAATGAAACAGAACTTTTCTTTATATCTAACGTTAGTATTCACTTGATAATATTTGTTTCTTTTTAATATTCCTTTTTTTGTGCTCATCCAGTCATTCCACTCACATACTCTTGCTTAAACATCCACTCATCCATTTGGTAATTAATAGGCAATATGCCAGGAAGCTCACAAAACACTCTGGGAAGCCAAGTACTTCAAAAATGTAACAGGGAAATCAAACGGAACAACCAGAAAAATAAAATACTCTTATTTCATGTGTTGAAATACAAGTTCATAGAAATGTTTGAAGGATAAACTGTCAGATGGATTTTAAGAGGAGGGGGAAAAGCATAAGTGCTTGATTTCCCATCATGCTTTGTGCTAGCAATTGGTGCTCGCACACATTGGCTATTGATTGATTTTCTTCACTAATTCATTTATTTGGTAATACTCACTTGTGGCAATGTCTAAGAGACTCATTGACTCAGGATGCAAGAAGAACAGGGTGGTTCCAGTACTAAACACAAGATAATTCTCATATCTTGGGTCAAACACCAACAGGATCAGGTCACCACACTGAAAACTATAAACAACAACAATGAATCTATTGAAATAAAAAAAACATGAATGCATGCTTTGTAGATTTGTGAGGGAAGTGGGGGTTGGCAGAACATGAGATAATTTTTTATTTCTTTTATAAAATACAAATTATGATAAGCATTATTTTGGATAGGATTGACTAACTGAAAGTGCGCACTCATGCTGTGTGCTCTCATAAAGCATACACTCCCAACCAATCAGAATGCGAGATTCATAACAGTTATTTTATAAACAGGATTACAATAATAATGGGTCAATAATCCAAAGGAGTGTTTCCCTACATGTCTGACACAACTGAATTGACCTTCATTGAATAAAGCATAAAATACTCACTCTTTTAGGGTAACTTTCTCTGGCTTTTGAGTATTGCTTGCACCAGGTGACTGTTGGAAGAAAATGAAGTATAATATTTTTATACTTATTTTATACTAATGTTTTTAATCATATATTTCAATAGTAGTATAATTTTAGTTTGTTAGGGTGCGATTGGTAGGTAAATAGATAGATGAATGGATGGATGGATAGATAGATGGATGAAAGGATGGATGAATAAGTGAGATGTTAGGGTGCGATGGTACTGTAGGTGAATAGATAGATGAATGGATGGATGGATAGATGGATGGATTGATGCAAGGATAAATGAATAAGTGAGATGTTAGGGTGCGATGGTAGGTGAATAGATAGATGAATGGATGGATGAATGGACGGATAGATGGACAGACGGACGGAGGGACGGATAGATGGACGGACGGACAGATGGGCAGATGGATGGTAGGATTGTTGTGTGGTTATAATGATGGATAAATGGACAAGTGACTGTTGACTTTTTACCAATTGTTTCTTCATAGCTTTTATTTGTTCATCTTTCTCCACCAATGACTGAAACAAATTAGAAAGATAAAGTAAAAAAACTAAATTTAAAGTCCAGAGTTCTACTAATACTTGTAAGAATCTTTATTCGGAGTATAGCAGGGAATTATATGGATTAAACATTATGCATCATATGTACTGGCAGGAAATGGCACATCACCACCCCCCACCCCAATGACCAAGACCTTTGCGCTGCCCCTGTATTTATGAAGAAAAGAGAAAAGTTTATGTTTTGTTAGCCAATGATGGCAATGATAAATTATTTAGACTTTTCAAATCATATTTTTTGACAAGCAATGTCAGACTATAACAAATTCTTCATCAGTACCTTTTGAAGTTCTTCTAATTTCTCAACATAGCTCAGCTTGCTACCGCTGAAAAAACAAATGTTAGTTCACTTAGTTTAGCTTTGAGAATGATATTTCAAATACTATTTACCCATGAAACAGTAATGCATGTATAAGAAGAACTAATTTGTACTAAATAGCACTGAAAAAACAATAAAAAACACTCTGGAATTTTTTTTTTTTCCCTGCTGTCAGTCAAAAATATGAAAAGTATTGACTGATAAAGTTTGAATGATGCAGCAGGGGGAAAAATTTCATCGTGAAGCTCAGAGACACAGAGTTTGCTTCTTTGTGAAAATCGCAGTAAACAAAAATAATAATAATTACAGGCTGTTTCATGTTTCTGGGACCTAACGAACTCCTAATGTTTGGATTCCTTTGATGTTATGTCTATTGCTAATCAAATTTACCATGGGCTGTGTGCATTCTGATTGTGAAGGATTAATATTTTCCCTTGGGAAAATGGCTGTGGAATCGTAGGAATATTCATAAAATTGAATGACTGAATGACTGAAAAATGAATAGTAAGTTCACTTACCCTTCTTCTTTCATTTCTGTATCTTCTTGTTTACTTTTTTTCGCCTCCCACATGTGTCTCTCCAAGTCCAGCAACACTAAAGCACCAGCTTTTTCATTCTCCAATTTTATTTCAAATTCTTTCTCTTTCACTTCCATCATGCTTTGAATCTCTTGCAGCTTCTGTTCAAGAGTATGTATTGATGTGGCATACTCTTTCTCCTTCTCCTGGAAGTTTAAAACTAGCATCTCTTTGTCCTTCAAGACAGAATCCTTTTCTTGCTGTAATTCAGTTAATTCTACTTTCTGTTTCTTATTTTCCATTTCCATTTCTTTCATTTTTTCATTCAATTGATTGACAATCTGATCCTTTTCCCGCTTTAATCTCATGATAATAGCATTGAATCGTGTCTGCTGTTCTTCCTCTGATTGTCCTTTGTTGTCTTTCAACTTCATCAGCATATTCTGCTGTCCTTCACAATGTCCCTTATACTCATCCAATTCTGCCATTAACCTTTGAATCTCTTCTGCATTCTTAGCCTTGGTGATATTATATTCTTCCTGAACGTTTTGTAATTCCATAACTATATTATTTAATTTCAAATCTAATTGTGCTTTAGTGTTTACTAATTCACTTTTCTCACTTTCATATTTTTCACTGAGTTGTCGAATGATTTGATCCATTTCTTGTTTAGTTCTTTCAGACTCAAATGTTGAAACCGAATTCATTACTTCTTCGGTAAATTCCTGTATTTTACTCCATGCAACTTGTACTTCTTTGTTCATTGTTCCTTTACAATTTGAAATCAATTCCTTACTCATTTTAAGCTCCTCATGTAATTCAACCACAGCATTTTGTAGCAACTCCGTAAAATTTTTCTTAAGATTCTGTAGTTGAGCATTTCTTTGAAGAACTGTATTCAATTCTTCTGTGTTACATTTTAGTTCATCCTCCAGTTCCATGATTCTCTCTTCAAGTTTAACAACAGCTTCTTTTGAGTACAAAGAATCAGTTTTCTTTTTCTCATCCTCATCACCTCCACTGCATGTTAGGTTTTCTTCCAAGCTAAAATCTGTCTGCGTACTAGCTGTAATACTCTGGGAACTAGAGCTTGTAAGCGTGAGAGTCTGACTAGAATCATGTTCACCTGTGATTGATGTGTGAGGAGCTGGTTCATTTTGCAAAAAGCTGTCATCTTTAGAGTCCAAGTCAGCACCTTCAACTGTAACATAGTCCTCTTGTGCAGACTTAAACATGATGTCACTGTCTGTTAAACCTGAGCTTGGCTCTGACCCTGTGTCGCTATCCTTCTGGTGGCTTTTCGGGGGGTTTTCATCACTGGAGTGTAAATTTAATGGTACTGATTCATCTGTTGATGTCTGAGAATTGCTCATCAGACCCAATCTTTGACTTTTGTCATCACCTTCAGTAAAGTCTTTGGATTCCTCAATAACTATACCCCCACCATCCATCCAAACAGCTTGTGTTGTTGCATTTAAACTCATAGATGTCTTACTAGTAGACATTTGTTTTTGAGAGCTTTGTGAAGACAACATTTGTGACTCTTGTAGCTTCAACATCATGGAGAGTGAGTTCCCTTCTGAGAAGTCTTCTCCCATGCTCATGCTGATTGGACTTTCTTCTAAGTATTCCTTGAACTTTGGTACCAGTGATTGTAAGTGTTCCAGGTCATGATCTGTGATGATTGGCAGCTGTCTGTCAAAAGGCTTTGGAGGTTTATCCTATGATATAATAAAAAAATAAGAAAAGGAGTTGATTTTAGAGTTTTCATAATGTTACTGCAACTTCAAAAACTTCTTTTCTCTCTGTAAAACCAAGTAAGCTAAATTTCAATTCTATGTGTGAGTTAGCATTTAAAGAATCTTAGTCCACTACAGTGCACTGTGCCCCTATATCATTGTTTACTTGGTTCACCTACATCGTTCTTGACACTCTTCCACACACTGGTGGATCAAAGTATCTGCAAAATAGCTATACCAAAGTCCTCAAATTCCCAAAGTTTCCCTCCTTTCATCTCACAGCAAGTAGGCATAATTTTTCATAGACATTCTCTTTGTGACATTATGACTTTTGGTTGTTCAACTGTAAGTCATGAAAATTCTTGAAATCTGTCTTAGTTTGTTGATAAAATTTATAAAATCTCTAAGAAAGCTTCAAGTGAATATGCACCATTATTTCATGATTGTCATTCTTCACCTGAGAAACTGCCATTTTGCCTTGCAGAGAAAATGGTGCATTGCTTGCCTTGCAGAGAAAATGGTGCATTGCTTGCATTGCATTGTTTTTGGAGCACAGTGCAATGTAGTTGACAAGAAATTTTTTAAACTTTAGAATGTGTATTAGAATTAATATTTACAGCAAATGTTGTAGGCCGATCCTCCATTCCTGAAAACAATGTCTGTAAAAAATGTCGCCCTGAAAAAAGTAAAAAAAGACAATATTATCAGATTACCATGTTATTTTACAGTGATTACTATTGCTATTGCTATAAATTATGTTGTGGACATTTTTTCTTACCAAACTGAAGAGCAAATTCTTCACGTCTTGCATTTTCCTCTGCTTGCATCTGTGCAACATTCTCATGTAATTTATTGGCCCACTAAAATAAGAGATAAAAGAAATTAGATTATTTCAGTAAGTGCAGTATGGTTTTGAAAACCCTGCCAGTGACCACCTATGTTTGTAAAGCAGCTTTTGTTTATCATCTTATCATTTCTTATCAAATCCTGAAATGATCCTGATCTAGGTCAGGTCAGGGTATGTTTAACTCTCATATTGATCACTGAAATAATCTCTTGGCAGGTCAGGGTATGTTTAACTCTCATATTGATCACTGAAGCAATCTCTTGGCTGATCTAGGTCAGACCAAGTCACGGGTAACTCACAAATTGAGTAAAAACTTAAAATGCTCGGTTTTGTAGATGGAGGGGAAAAAACAACAGAAAAACCTGGGAAAGTATTCTACTCAGTAAGTGATGATAAGTCCAAGAATTGAACACAAGACTCCAGGGTTGAGAGGGAACTCCACTACTGCTACACTAACCTTGATTCCCAAAAACAGTATATCAAATATTATCAATATTATCAAAAACAGAAATAGACTTTTGACTCTTACCCTCAAAAACTGAGAAGACAATTTTCTACGGCGAACAACTTCTGCTGCAGCAATAACATACATCTTTGGTGCTTCACTTACTTGATCCAGGATATCAAGTCTAACAACAAAAATGAATATTCAAAATAGACCAATACTCCTTGTTACAGTTCTGTTCAGTGATCACGAATAATAGTTCTAAGTCGAGGCTGGAGTTTCCGCACATAGCAAAACTATGCTTTTTATCATGCCTGGCAACTCTAACCTTAGCTTGGAGCTATTATCATGGTCACTGAATGGAACTCACCATGCACCAATCTTAATTACACCAAAAAATGCCGCCTCATTATCACTTGATATCCATTGTTTTTAATGAGTTCAGTGCATGGAAAATTCGACGTTTGCCCTAGGCCTAAAATGAAGTATTTGGAGTTCCAAATTACTGTTATGTTCCTTCATGATTACGGACTCATTTACACAGAGTTAGCCTTGTATCAGTGTTTAAATACAACAAGGGTAAAGTGGTAGCAGTAATTTGGAACTCTAAATTGGTATATTGATGGTAAAACAAAAAGTTTTCAAGAAAAAAAATGAAAAGGGTGGGGAATAGAATGTTGTTCATTACCTTCGTTTTATCCTCCGAATATTTTCATGGTACATAATCAATGTACTATCAGAATCACAGACTTTCTTTTCTATGTACATTATCCATCTGGAAATTGAGTACAAAATCTATTACAAAATGTTGGTGTTTGAATGTTCCGTTTAGTGTGCTTTATTGATATACTATTGCATCATGTACTATAACTACCAGAATGCCTTTCACATTTTCGTTTGTTCATTTGGTTGAAAAGCTGCAATTTCCCCCCCAATATTTGGCTTATTTATGATTACCTCAGTCTCGTGTGCAGATTGACTGACAATTCTTCTTTAGCTTTGGCAGAACGACGAAGATAATCCCTGAAGATGGGAGATATTTGGTAAATTCATCTCATAATCTTTATTAATAAAGGTACAGTATCTACTGTGTAGGCTACACCGTACAGGTACTTCTTGCTTTCTATCACACACTACCTTAATTGGGAGTGGTTCTTCAATAACATCATCAACTGTTTCTGATGACTTGCACACAAGTCTGGTAAAACAGATGCATCTCCAATGTTCTGTGCCCTCGTTTGGTTTTGAATGAAGCCCTAAAGAAGTATCGTTTGTTATGGCTGTGTAAAAACTGGGTAGCAGGTGGTTTCAAGTTACATTGGTTTGTTTGGTATGGTTATGTTACCGTCATGTTAACGTTTTTTATGGCTGTGTAAAAACTGGGTAGCAGGTGGTTTCAAGTTATATTGGTTCGTTTGGTATGGATATTTTATCGTTGTGTTATCGATTGTCATGGCTGCGTAAAAACTGGGTAGCAGGTGGTTTCAATTTACATTGGTTTGTTTGTTATGGTTATGTTATCATCATGTTATCATTTCTTATGGCTGTGTAAAAACTGGGTAGCAGGTGGTTTCAAGTTATATTGGTTCGTTTGGTATGGTTATGTTAATGTCATGTTATCATTTGTCATGGCTGCATAAAAACTGGGTAGCAGGTGGTTTCAAGTTACATTGGTTTGTTTATTATGGATATGTTACCGTCATGTTATCGTTTGTCATGGCTGTGTAAAAACTGTGTAGCAGGTGATTTATTGAGTTACATTGGTTTGTTTGGTATGGTTACGTTATCGTCATGTTATTGTTTGTCAAGGCTGCATAAAAACTGGGTAGCAGTTTGTTTATTGAGTTACATTGGTTTGGATATGTTATTGTTCATGTTATCGTTAATAAATTAATATTATGAGTGGTTTATTGAGGCATGAAGCAATGAGAAGCATCACTCCCTCTTTGGTCAGATAGAAACTTTGAATTGGTTGTTAAATTACAATATAGAAATGAAATTGATAATAGCAGATAAAGTTAAAGGCCTTATTTAACATCAGTTTTCCTTTAGTTAGTAGCTGCTTTTTCAGGGAGCTGACAGCATGAGCTTTACCACCTTCTCTACATCAGTGCTCTGTTTTAAGAGTATGCAAAGCTGAAGCTACATGGATTAGGAGGAAGTCCCTTTTTAATAGAGAGGTTGCATCTGACCGGGTATCCAGTCACAACCAAGGGGGAAAATACACTGTCTATATGCACTCACACATGTCACCATATGCCTTTATCACATGGCAGCCATGTTTATCTCATAAAAATAGAAACCTTTGCTAACCCCATACACATTTATTCTTAAGCACTTGATACACATGGCCATGTGTGGTGGATCTATTGTTCAAACCAACATAGCTGCCCCATGAAAATGACCCATGTTTAATGGTTTATGTAGCTCTGTTTCTATCTGTTAGATTACCTGTGCCATATCTGACTGTGACTGCATTAGTTCTTGTACTTTCTGGAGAAACTGCTGTAGATGCATTAACCTTTCATCTAATCCTTTAATTTCTTTCATGCTGGTATTGTCAAGTGCTTCTCGTACCTGGTGGATAAGAAATGTGCAAATAATGTACAAAGTGGATAACAATAATGGCTGCTCAATGGCCAGACATAATGGCCAGCCATATAGGATTGATCAACATGTGACCAGTCCATGTGACCAGTTCAGTCAACACTAGCATAGGGAGGGAGGGTGGGGCAGGGGGCAACATGTGGGCACATGCCTCCCGAAATTTTTGTTAATTAATTAAATGAGTAAAAATGTTTGTTTGTTTTGTTTTTTACTTTTTTTAATTCTTGATGCCCCCCACCACCACCCAACCAAATTCTTAGGTCCTTGCTGCATCTCTTGGCCCAATCCAGTGGATACATTTATTGGATAAAAGCATCGACTTATCCACTGGATAAGGATTTATCTGCTGGATAGTGCTATCAAGGCTTTGTACAACCGAACCTTGCCATTCAATGTGACCAGGCAAGGGTAACCATCCTAGGTGGTGTTTGGCTGCACAAGTACCAATTTTGGCTGGACCTTATCTTTTGACCTTTCTGGCAACTCTCACCTGAAAGACTTCATTCATTACACCTTCCATTACACTCTCATCAAACTGTTCAATAGCTGAACTACATTGGGTAACTATATCTTGCAGACTGTTCTTGTGATCTTGCGCACTAATCCATTCTAGAAGGCTGATGCTGTCCCTGAACTCTGGCCTGTTCGCATGCTGGCTGGACAACAGGCATGGCAGCACAGGGATCTCGGCAAGAGTTTGAAGAATTTCATCATAGCTGTTTAGAAAAGGAATCCATTATTTAATTGATAGTTTTCAATCATCCCAAGAAAATAAAATAATAAATGTTGGATGATAAAACTAAAGGGACTATTGACAAAACTTTTATTTTCATCCAACATGGCAGCTATTAAAATAAGAAATATAATCAATTGTGGTGCATCAAATGGATCACTTACTAACTTTGAATTTTTTACAGATGTCACTAAACTGGGTTTTCATGCTAGAAAAAATACATGCCAAGGTCACGCCTCCAAACATCTCTGACTCTGTATGGCTCCCTGCTGACAGGTATTAAACTTTCAGTCTGCATTCCTTTCTCCATGTGTTGGCATCACTTGGGATAATTTGCGGCAAAGAACATTATAAAAGGAGGCAGACAAATGAAGAAAGGGTATTTGTCAGCAGAATCATAGACATTTGGAGGTGTGACTGTGGCATTTGTTTCAGGCATGAAACTAGAAACATTGATATCAAGATCCTTTTTTCAACTGCTGAAAGAATTATACTAACCCATTTAACATTTCCAAATATCTTGATCTTGATTCTAAAAACTCTTTATAACTTTGCCGTACCACAGTTGCTCTCTCACTGAACTCCCTGGTTAATTTACAAATCACAAAAAAATTTCCATTAATTTATAGAATCTTTGGTTGATTTTATCATATTTAAAACCTTCATTGACATCATTATTATTATCCAACCCTATTATTATTAGCCATTCTGAGTTTGAGGGGAAAACTGGTTTGAGTTGGGATTGCAATGTATTCTGGAGCTATTTTAGGTGACAAAATGGAGGCAATCTCTAGAGTATGTCCCTTATGACAGTCCTACAATGCACTGCAATGCCAACTTGATCCAGCTTTTTCCTCAACCTTGGAATCACCATGACAACCATGATATAACAAACCCCTTGAAACCATCCTAACCCACCACTGTATTATATTTCATCAAGTACCTTCATTATGATTTTTTAATTTATATTATATATTGGTCTATTACTTGGCTATATTGTCCAGGTTAGCTACCACAGCTCCCCAGCCTTGCTGTTGAAATGTCTGTTCACTGATTAATGCTTCACAATTCCTAGCAATTTCAATAGCATAGTGGTTGAATTCTGATGCCAGCTGAGCCCTAGATACAAGAGTTTCATAGGTGGGTGGAAGGTTGAAGGAAATTTCGACTTGCTCTTTTAGATTAGCTTCTGATCCAAATGTAAGGCTTGGTAAAGGTGGAACAGATGATTCAATGGTACTCTTACTGAACAGAAAGATGGGACTGGTATCCTGTGAAATAAGAGGAAGGAGCACTTTTTAAAAAATGATTTCAATATAATCCTTATGATCTCTGCCAAGAAAAGGACTTTGGGCAAAATGCAAGAACAGAAGGTAGCTTTTTAGATTAGGCCAAACAAAAAAATAAGTGTGTTTCCTGTTACATGAGAAAAATGATTGGGGTCAGTAGGTCGGATTTTTTATTTTTATTTTACTGATACAACAGTGGAAATGAGTTTACTGGGAACCCTGTGGTGCATTTGGGAATTAAAAAATATTTGGGTCGGCAGGAAGCACACTTATTTTTTGTTTGGCCTTATCTTCTTAGTTAGTTTTGATAATCTCCCATATTTGGAATTGGGTCTGTGTGGATTTCTTTATTTTTTTCCAAAAAAAACCCAGCTCTTTCTTGGTGCTGAAAGGTGTACCTAAGCCATGAAGGTCACAATAAAACAATAACCAAGGTTAAAGAACTTAGAGCTGAACGTTACTCTGCAAAACAAAAACCCTAGCCCAGACACCAAGAAAGACCCCAAAAATAATATTGTGTCAAGGGAATGAAAAGTTAGACACAAACTTGATTTTAGAACCTTGACTTATCCCTACACATAGCTTATAAAATGGATACTCTTAAAGATACTTACTGTTCCAGCATTGCTATAGTTACAAACTCTGTCACTGGGATCCAAGGCTTCTCCTCCTGTGATTAGCAGAACTTGTTTGTCAACTGGGATTCCTGTAGCAGTGCCCACTGCAGACATAAGTGTCTGTACACTGTCATAATAAATAATATTGCGGAAAAAATGCTTAGTGTGCATGTTGTTTAGGATTACTTAACTGATAATTTGAAAACTTATGACTAGCGGTTAGTAATAGACCGTTCTCTGAATTCGTTTGAGTGACCATGAAACATAGTTCCAAGTCAAGGTTTCAATAATTCATGTATAGACATCTTGCAGTACATCCGAAAGGAGCTTAATTGGAGGACATAATAGGTGTCCAATTCTTAGGAGATTGAAGATCTCTTGTAAGAATAACGCAAACCACAGTAAACTCCATGTAAAAATGTTTTGAACTGAACTGGCATTAGGATATTTGTTCTTAGATATTAGTAGTACAAATTGCAAAAGGCTGTGCATTTATTACAGAGAAGATTTTAAATGAATGAGTAAAGTTTACATACTCTACATTACAGACTTGCTGTGCTGTGACGTACTGTTGTGTCCAAGTATTTTAATTCAGTCATTATTACAGGGCTTAAAATAACAGCCAGTCAATGGACCATGTCTGACCAGAATTGGAACTTGTCTGTTCAAATCTTTGCCTTGCCGATCATTTTGACCAGTAATGTTGAGCCAGAAACAGTATGATCAAGCTAAAACTAATTGGCTGGTCATCATGACCGGCAACTGCCTGGCTGTTATTTCAAGCCCTGTATTAATTTTGTACAATGTGATTAGTTCATCAGTTCTGTACTGTGCAAAGGTATTTTTTACTATTATAGAAATTCTAATAGAAATACTAGGATGTGATAATTATATTTTTTGCTCATCTTCATAGGCAATTTCATTCTTACATGGACCTTCCTAATGCAGTCAGCAGTATTTGCTCAAACAAAATTATATTTTTTCACATTTAAGAGCTTCACTGTGAGTTCATTAAGCATAGGTTTTTATTCTGGTGGAAATACTTCAGTTTTGAATTCTCTGTCCTACAGGGTTAGCCTCGATTTTGTATGGAATCAGTTGGAGTATTTATGTGTTCCAGTGAATGTGCATGGAATTTCAAAGTTAAGCATTCTTTACTTTACCCTTTTTTTTTAATTTGGACACTGGAATGAGGCTATTACCCTGTATAAAGCAGTATGTAATCAACAAACTAAGTGGCGAAAACAGTCCATAGACATGGCTGCCACAATGTGAAATACTAAAAATAGACATGTTTAAGCTTAATGCAAAAAGGTGAAGTTACGGCAAACAAATCACAACAACATCCAAGCAGGCTAATAATCTTTTGCTCTAGAAATATTCCTAGAAATGACTGAATCTGGTCATACTGCAGACTTAATAAAATTGCATTCTGGTACAACATTTGCTGAATAACTGAATCACAGGAATAACGAGCCAAGAGCAGGCTTCAGAAGATTAGCCTTATTCTTTTTTTTTAACGAACAGGAAACAATTAAAGATAAGTATAAGTAACCCCTTTGTTACAATTTCCTGTCTTTTTTATCTTCCTCTTGCACAAAAAATAATAACTGATAAATACAAAATAATACATCTAAAATAACCATATGGCATGTATTGGTAATTATGAATTTGATTTGCTTAGCTAAGGTTATAAAATTTTGCTAAGGTCATCGTGATATTCTTATAATTTTAGTTTGTATTTTGCATCTACCTTTCCATCGCGAGCTCTATTTCAAAGGTGTACATGACACCTATATCAACCGAAAACACGTATAGCATCTTGTCAGATACTTCTCCTACGAAATCGTAGTCTTTCTGTGTTCAGGAAATTCCTGTTAGTGACAAAGAAGGTAGTCCTTTCTGTGAGTTTTTATTCGAGAAGCTGAAAGAGTCGTGAAGGAAGCCTCCGTAGCACTGTCGATGACAAAACTTCGAGGAATTTTTTTCCGTTGTCTCATAGTCGTGGATGATAAAGTGAACAAATAGATAAGTGATCTCTCTTCATTTTCAAGTCCATTTTAAGACGATATAGACTGGTTTTCCATCATTATCATTCGGGAGGAACGAGACACCTTTATAAATATGACTTCATTTGTCTTTTAAAATTTGTAGTCAATAAGCGTTGACTGTGCGCATGATCACGTATTAATCATTCATATGCACGCGGGCTCGGAATACTTTAAGTGCGGAAGTTAGGAGGGGGTAGCCGGTAAGGGGAGGGGGGTGGGGAACGAGAGGTTTAATCGTTTTAGTATAAACCTACAAATTGGTCAAATAAATGGATACAAACAACTTAGAACTTAGGTTTAAATAATTTATTTTTTGCATTATTTTTAATTCATTCAAAACCAGCATTTTTTGCTATCTGTGGTCTATTACTAATATTGCACAATGTACAGTATATAATTGGGTTTATACTGGCTCAATGCCTTCTTGTTGCTTTTTAGAGTGATTTATTTGGATATTTGCTACTAAGTAACTATTATTATTGAAAAGTTACAACATATATAAATCAGGTACTGACACAAGAGATTATATCTTGACCTTTGGAAGATTATTCTAGGCATAATCATTCTTCAAATCCAATGGAATGATTGGATTCTATTGCATTCAACAATCGAATGAAATAGAAATCACACAAAAATTTGAGCCAAACACGATCCATTACGTCCAATTGCAATTTAAAATGGGTTGTAGTCATTCTAACATGAACAAAGATTGCATTATGTTCAATAGCAATATAATATAATTGAAATTGAATGCAATCAAACTCACAATTTTTTAGCATTCGATTTCATCATATTGCCAAATGTAATTGCCTTATTTCATAATGATGTCGGGGTTTGTTAACATCAGCTAAAATGATATTAAAGGGGCACTTGTATGAAAATGGATAAAAATTGGTTTAAACTTGGTTAAACGTATCTCTATGGCCCCAATAGTAGACAAGCAACATTACTTTCTTAACAGTAAAATGTAGCGGATAAAAATTATCAGCTTTGTTCAGCATCTAAATTTGGAGTAAATAATGTCATTTACTCAACCCTATTGTTCTTTCTGGTTTTGAACCAAAATATCTCAATAGCAAGTGGCTGCTTAAAATGTTAAAAATTTTCACTAATCTGGCTAACGTAAACATAATGGAGTCATATCATCCTCATATACTTCAATTATTAGGACTTTCTAAAATTGGGGCGTTTTCATCCAAGTGCCCCTTTAAGCTTAATTCTCTTCTTTTGAGATATTTAGCTCAATATTTAGTAGTTCTTGCTTTCACCAGCTCACTTGAAGCTCACCAGCTCATAAACCAAATTTCATTGTGATTTAAGATGTGTTGTTGTCATTCCATCCCCCTCTAGCAACCATGATCCCTAGCATTAAAACAACAGTTTGTTTTGATGTGGCATCATTATGAAACATGGCAATTGAATCCAATCATGTGGTTGAGCTATTATTATTTTGATTGAGTATGCCAGGATTTGAAAAAACTTTGATACAGACCTCACTAATTCAAATCTTGAAGTATGGTGGTTCAAGCATATAGGAAAATCCTAATTTTAAGTATAGCATTGTTTTTGTTTGAATGTATAGCTCTATGTTTTCTCAATCAAATGTTTGCTTCCATAGCTTCTAGCTATTCTTGCTAATGTTGATACAGCTTCTTGCTGATATACACATGCATTGAAAGGCTGAGGTTTCAAATAACTAATACTATGAGTATAAAAAATATAGGCATGCACTAGTTTATAGCTATGTTGAAATGATTTGGTATACTCAATGGTTAATGAATAGAATATTTGTAAAAATATTAAAGTGGGTACATGTAGCTACAATTTCATGAATTCTACTAATTCATATCTATGCTATTTAAATTCGAGTTGCATGCAACTAAATATGAAGGGATAACGATGATTTTCTTCAATGAAGCATAAGAAGATACAAAACTTGAAAATTAATCCAGGTATAAAATATTCCTGTATTAAAGTAAATGTAATGAGATTATAATGCATGTATTATGACAATATATGTCAGGGATAAAAGAAAGTTTTTGAAACGCCTGTGAATTGAACTTGTATCGGTCTACTCTATTTTCAGTGGCTTTACTTCTTCCCATGGAAACCCTGGCTTAAAATGTCCAAAAACACTAGTAGCTTTATAGATGGGTCTTCTGAGGTCCAGCTCCCTTATAATCATCCCTGGGCGAAGATCAAAATTGTCCAGAACAACTTTAAGGAGTTGATCATCAGTATATTCACTTGATCCATAACTAAATATGGCAACAGACAATGGTTCAGCAAGTCCTATAGCATATGCAACTTGCACTAGCACACGTCTACAGAGCCCCGCCGCAACTAATGACTTTGCAATCCACCTTGCTGCATAGGCTCCAGACCTGTCAACTTTGGTGACATCCTTTCCAGAGAATGCACCACCACCATGTGCACCCCACCCACCATAGGTATCCACGATGATCTTGCGACCTGTAAGACCAGCATCAGCAATTGGGCCACCACTCAAGAACTTGCCAGATGGCAGCAAATGCAAGATTGTATTTTCATCTAAATACTTCTCCGGAACGACTGGTTTTATAACTGTCTCCAGGAGATGATGCCTTATCTCTTCAATTCCAACGTCTATGGTATGTTGAGTAGAGATGAGTACAGTGTGAACTCGTTGTGGTATACAAGCTCCACCCTCTAAGTTGTATTCGACAGTAACTTGCGTCTTACCGTCGGGTAGTAACCACGGTAAGATTTCCTTTCGCCTGCATTCTGATAGCCTTGCACATAAATCGTGTGCTAGCACGGTTGTTAGTGGCATAAGTTCCTTTGTTTCGTCTGTTGCATAGCCAAACATTAGCCCCTGATCTCCGGCACCCATTTCTTCGTCTTTTTTCCCAACATGAACGCTATCAGCGATCTCTTTCTCCTGCTCTTGGATGGCCAACAAAACACTACTAGTTTTATAATCAAATCCCATGGACGAGTCCACATAGCCGATGTCTTTTACTGTGCTCCGCACGACGGCCTGGTAGTCAACATGAGCACCAGAGGTTATCTCTCCAAACAACAACACCAATCCAGTTTTTGTAGCTGTCTCGCATGCGACTTTCGCATGGGGATCTTGTTCTAGGTGAGCATCTAACACAGCATCGGAGATCTGGTCACACATTTTGTCAGAATGGCCTTCGTTTACTGACTCTGAGGTGAAAAGAAAGCTATGTCTATCGCCTGTACTGTACGGACCAGAGACATTCCTCGCTGCCAAGACACGAGGTGTTGTTGTGCTCAAAATAGTTGGTCTGCTGCAAAGCGGTCGCACGAGAGATTTACTTGCAAAAAGTCGAAACGACTGCATTATCTGATGAGCAAAGTAAATTTCCACAGTACGACCAGTTTTCTCGAAGAAATTAAACTGATTATTCGGCTTGTATCTGAAATGATGAGTAAGGCAGTTCAGTCCAAGTATGGTGTAACACGAGAGCCCGTAGCCAATGTTTGTTTGAGAAGCTTCGGAAATTGTTCGTAGTGTTTTGAAGATCCAAAAAACGTCACTTCGAACTCGTCCGAAAGAACTCGGAAGATTTTCGGTTTCATTCGTAATGTTAAAAGTGAGCAATCCACCCAGACCCCCGCAAAGCGCACCGGTAAATGTTGTGATCGTAATCAGAACATCGAACCAAGCGAAAAATATGGAAGGCAAATCTTCTCATGTTGTAGACTCAGATTTTCAGTCTTCTTCTACGAACTTATGGCCGATGAAACAGGCCTTTTTCCCAGACGCAATAGTTGACGATGAAGACGACGATGAGGAAACAAGAAAGCTTGCCTGGCTTAAAAGTTGGTGGTTCAAGCGGCTTACACAAGTATGTTCAGTGGTTAGTGTGATTTCGATGTCACTGAATAGTCCAGCCACGTTCGAAAGATTTCCAGCCCTATTTTTTGTCACTTTAACACTAGACATTGCAGTGGCCATTGTATTAACAATTGAAATGATCGCTCAGATTCGTAAATTTAGTTTTATTGTTGAAATCCGTGCTTATTTGAAACGCCGAAATTGCATCTTTAATTTTATTATGGTCATTCTTATCTGGGTGTCAATTATCCTCCAATTTGTTGAACTTAAAGGCATCAAACCGAAGCTATATATTATTTTTTCGATTCCTAGGGCACCAAGGGCTCTTATAATGCTTCGTGTCTTCAAAGTATTTGTAAACTTTCGTCTTAGCGACGAAGTATCGCGCCGATCGAGAAGACAGATCTGGTCTGTGACAATCTTCTTCACGTACTTTATGACCCTTGCATCAATTATTGGCATTCAAATGTTTGGGGCTAAAAATCACTACTGCGTTCGAAATTCTACGGATTTAAATAATGTAACCTATTCAGACCTCCTTTTGCCAGAGGCTAGATGTAGTATGTCGAACGAAAGGGGTTATTTTTGTCCAAGCAATTACAGCTGTGAGTCGATAAATTTGAATGCATTCATGGCTGATCGACAGTACTTCGACCATTTTCTCTATAGTATCTTGACAGTATATGTCAGTTCAACTCAGGAAGGTTGGGTTCTCGTCATGTACCAGATGATGAATGTACGTTCAAGACTATTAGTAGTTATTTATTTCATACTCTTAATATTCTTTATAGCGTGGCTCGTTAAAAATGTATTTATTGCCGTCGTTTCTGAAACATTTGCTGATCTTCGTAGCCAGTACACTATAAGTCGAAGGCAAACCCGTAGACGTCGTTACACCGGTCTGTCGTCGCTTGTCATCAAGGATCACGGCACGGGTTGGCATCTCGTTTCTGTGGATCATGAAGCAAGTAAAGGACATGCTCCTCTACCTGTAAGACGAGTAATGAGTTCAGTTTTCGTGAAGTTTTTTATTATTCTCTGTGTCCTTGTAGATGCCTTGATTCAGGCTTATAATGCGTCGTGGAGATATCTAGCGCAGTTCATGTTTACGATTTTGTTTGACATTGAAGCGCTCCTCAAAATATGGTGTTCAGGCTTCCGTCCATACTTGAATAACTCACGCATGCAGTTCATTGAATTTGTCATAGCAGTTGGTAGTACAATATTTGCAATCCCAGTCGTAATGGGATACAATGGCTTCTCCGTGTTCCATGTGATGCGCGTGGTCCGCTTGATTGGTGCTGTGCCTGGTCTTCAAGCCTTTTGTCTCAAGATTTTTGGCACTGGTAAAAAGCTTGGTAGTATAATACTCCTGACTTTCTTCTTTGTTATGCTCCTGTCTTCAATGAGCATGCAATTGTTTTCAACCCTGAAAGATGGAAATGAATACTTATTTGGCACATACCTGCAGTCCTTACAATCCATGTTCCAGATTTTAACCCAGGAAGGTTGGGTAGAAGTCATGGAAAAGTCAATGAAGAGCGCTGAGAAATATGGAGCCGCGTTTGTCGCTCTGTTCCTCCTCGCCTACCACCTATTTTCATCCCTTATCATCATGAGCGTGTTCGTGGCCGTTATTGTGGATAACCTCGAGGTTGACGAGGACGTGAAGATCATGAAACAGCGTAAAATGGGCGAAGAAACAAATTACACCCAGGAGAAACTGCCTCTGAGGATTCGTATTTACGAGCGCTTCAAGGACGATCCTAGGTTGGTCAAAATGAGTCGTCTTAAATTTGCCTCCGAATTCCCCACCCCCAAGATCCGAGAGAGCTTCATGCGTCGATTCGTCAACACAGAATCTGTAAATGATTTGCCTTTGGAATTATCTAGCGAAGGTGGGGAAGGAAGCACTGCTTCTCAAATGATCGTATCTCGCAGACCTGGCCTACACTTACCCGTCGAACTTTTAAATTCCTCAGTCCCGGAAGTAAATCGATCGACCAAGATTTTCCGCAAGCAGTCGACGGTCTCAGCCTTGATCAACGATTCAAATCATCGCAGAACGCTAGCACAACTGTCACCCACTGATATTACCCCTTATGGTAAAAAGAACACTGGATTTCGTTCAGCGTCGCGAAGGTTTCGCGCTGGAGGTGGCCGTGGTGGCAGGGCAGCGGTAACCGAAGCAGACGTAAAGCGCGCCATCGAGATGGCTTCCCAAGGGGGCAAGAAACTTCACTCACAACTGAGCCAGGAAGACAGCCATCGAAGTAAAAACTGGGACATTCAAACTGTGAGAGAAAAGCGAGAACAAGCTGAAAGCAGAAGGCGATTACAGGAAGAAACTCTCCGTGAAAACCATCCATTTTTTGACCAGCCACTTTTCGCTCTCCCTCGTGACTCGTGGTTTCGCAACTTCCTCCAGAGCATTGTCCACGCTAGATACATCGTTCCTCCAGGTTACCGTAACCGTAGCAGTATGATCTCAATGGAAACCATCCAAAAGAGTCTAGCATCGCAGACCTACCTGGAATGGGTCATGGTATTCATCACATTAGCCTCTTGTCTTTCAATGATGGTAGAGACTCAGGAAATGAGCACTTTCGAAAATGCCTGGACAAGTACTTTTGAGCACTTCTTCGTGGTAGCCATGAGCCTTGAGTTGGGTATACGAATCCTGGCAGATGGACTTATCTTCACACCCAATGCTGTCATACAAAATTTCGGTGGGGTTCTAGACGTGTTTATTTACTTACAAGGGCTCGTCTACGTTTGCTTGCAGCCAAAACAGGTGCGTGCCGGATCTGCTGCCCAGATGTTGATGATCTTTCGCTGCTTGCGCCCACTTCGTATTATAACTTTGATGCCTAAAATGAAGAAAGTAATCATGGAACTTGTCGGAGGGTACAAAGAAATTCTTAAAGTCTCAGCTTTACAGCTCATTCTTATGTTCAGTTTTGCTATTTATGGAGTGCAGGTGTTCTCAGAAAAGCTAGGTCGGTGTAATGATATCGATGTAACAACCAAAGACAATTGCACTGGGTTCTTTAATATAAAACTTGCAGCGCCAAGAGAGCTCACTATCTTAGCTGGGGATATTCCTGAGATGAAGGTACCTCGGGTGTGGAAAAACCCAAGAAACTTTGACTTTGATAACGTTATAAATGCCTTTCTTGCACTGGTCGAAGTACTGTCACTGGAAGGTTGGTTAGAAGTGCGAGATGTGGTAGACAGCTCGGTAGGACCACAGTACGGACTTTATGTCCACGTATACGTGCTATTTGGAAGCATGATTGGCCTTACTCTCTTCGTCGGTGTTGTGGTAACGAACTTCAACGAACACAAGGGAATTGCTTTGCTTACAGTTGATCAAAGGCGATGGCAAGACCTGAAGAAGAGACTCAAGTTGGCTCAACCTCTGCACCTGCCCCCTCGCCCTGATGATCCAGGTATACAGAAAGCCTTATACGACATTATTCAATCCATCTTATATCGTCGTATAGTGGCTGTAATAGTTCTCCTGGAATGCACGACTCTTGCTGTTGGACAGTGGACCACAGTCGAGGCTGCGACACGTGATGGAGTAACGAGTCTAGCTGCAGGATGCACCTTGTTCTTTGTCATTGATGCCATCTTGAAGATTATTTCATACACTTTTGAAGGATACTGGCGAAGCATGAGGAATCGATTTGACATGTTTCTAACAAGCCTCGGAATCCTTTGGGTGATTCTAAACTTCTCATTGGACAGGAGCGATGGTGCTTACACTATGGCTTTGATATTTGGAGTGGTGATCATAGTATTTAGATTCCTAACATTGTCTGGTAAACACAACACACTAAAGATGTTGATGTTAACTGTTGTCATGAGTTTGGTCAAGAGCTTCTTTACTATCGCTGTCTTGGTGATCCTGATGATGTGCTACTCGCTTGCGGGGGTCATTCTATTTGGTTCCGTCAAGTACGGTGAAGCTATCAAACGTTACGCCAACTTCCAGACCAGCTTTAATGCCATGATACTTCTCTTCCGAATCACGACTGGGGAAGACTGGAATAAGGTGATGCACGACTGCATGGTCGACGAGCCGTATTGCACACCAGTAGATCCTGGCGAGTGCCCGACAAACAACCCCAATTGTTGGCGTACAGATTGTGGCAACTCTGCCGCATCTGTGACATATTTCTTGTCATTCTACGTGCTTGTTACTTTTGTTCTACTAAACGTCTTCGTAGCCGTCATCATCGAGAACTTTTCTTTGTTCTACGCGAGCGATGAAGATTCTATTCTCAGTAACACAGATTTACGGGACTTTCAAATGGCGTGGAATCTCGTGGACAAAGGTCGCAGAGGAGTCATGTCGGTACCTCAAGCTCGATTATTTTTACGTGTCTACATCTTCTTCAAACAGAATAACATCCTTAAAGGTCGCTTAGGCGTCGACGAAAGGTCAGTGACGTTTAGGCACATGTGCTGCGAGATTGAGAAGCTTCGTAATGGAGGGGACGTTTCCTTCCATGATGTCCTGGGCGTGATTGCCTACAGAACAGTAGATATTTCTCGTTGCTTACAGCTAGAGGAACTCTTAGAACGTGAGGAGCTGGAGTACACTATTGATCAAGAAGTTGCCATTCAAACCATACGCGATTGGTTCATCAAGCTTCGAATGAAGCGGGAAAGAGAGCGACAACAAAAGGTGGCTCGTGCAAGCCCCTTGGTGTCTAGCAATGAGAGCATCAACAACGCGGGACTAAATGACGAGTCTGATCGTGAACGCGAGCAACGTGAACGTGAACAACGGGATAGATTCAGCAGTGGTGAAGAAGAAGAAAAAGAACCAGAAAAAATCCCAGTGAGTAGAACACTTTCTTCACAGTCAGCGGGATTTTTGGCCCCTCCTTCTACTCCTCCACGCCAGAGAAAATTCTCTGGTCCAGATAGAGTTCTTTCACAGCGGAAAACGTCTACTGTGACTTTCCCAACGGAAATAGTGGAGCCACCGCCGGCTCCTCCAGTGGTGAGATCAAGACACAAGCAACCACCTGTTGAACACAAGGAAAGCGGTGAAGTCAAGGACTGGTGGACAGCACAGATGAAAGACGATTCAGAATCTCCAACTCTTTAGGTTGAGAATCCATCAAGTAGGACTAACGGTTTGGTTATTAATTAATTATATTTTTTGGTATTTTGGACGTATTGGCAGACAGTATTTTTATTATGCTACAGAGCAAAATGAGATTCAGTGAATATTTCTTCAGCCATTTCTGGTATATTGGCGGCGCTCAGTTTGCATAATAAAAGTTACGTCAAAACGTGTCCACTTGTGACCATAAATTTCATGACTTGGTTACTGCAGGGAGGTGTGATTTTTACAGTTTCTCCCCCCCCCCCCCCCTGGTGGTTACTGTGTCCTAGTACAACACGGCACAAGAATTCTTGTATCAGTCTCCCTATGGTGGCAATCAAAAATTTAGGGTCCTGTCAGAGGCACTTTAGACACCAGAGCCCTCAGTGTCATAGTTACTGCACATGCTAGACCAAAATGTCAGTAACAATGGAGTGCCTGAAGGGGTAAAACCAGAAATTCTTATATATTTTTTTATTGGGCAATGGGGATTAAATTAAATTTAGGTGACTGGGAATGGAAGATTAAAAGGCTAAAATTATATGAGAATTCTACAAAATTCACTGGGATTAGGAATTGGTTAAAATGTTTTGCTGGACAGATAAGGTAATGGACCCAACACCCACCAGGGAACTGAAAAATAACCTGCACGCTTTTATCCTACTCAGATTCCACTCTGAAGTAGGTTTTTAAATAGAATATTTAACGAAGTGGTAGATTGCAAACCATATATAATTATGTGAAATAATACTAATCAGTACAAAATAGCACCAATCAAAATATTGAAGAGTTTTTAGTGCTATTTAGCTTTTGTAGTGCTAGAGTACAAACACTATAAGTGTGTAACATAAATACCACTAGATACTACTAAAGTATGCTAATCCTATTGTTTTCTATTGTTTAATTAGCACTATTTACTACTAAATAGATGGATAGAGCACAAACACTAAAAGTGTACAACATAAATAGTACTAAATACTGTGAAATTGTGCTAATTCTATTGTTTTCTATTATGTAATTAGTGCTATTTAGTTCTAAATAGTGCAAAGTATTGCACGCTCTTAATGTTTGTACTCTATGTGGTTTGCACTCTGTTGTATAGCATATACAAAACTGCGCGCTAAAACTACAGGAATAGTTGCATATAGAAAAAATCTGGGATCTTAGTAGTCTTCTCCCTGTTGGGAAGTTTTTATCATTTATCAAAACGTTTAATATAAATTAATGGAACAGAAATCATTTCTGTTGACCTTTATTACATAGCTATAGGCAAGAGAGTATGAATTGCTTTATATTCTCTTTCTCCATGCATTTGTAAGTCCCTTTCCAATAAATCTCACAATTCTTTTCATGTGAAATAAATGCACGAAAATAAGCATTGTGGGATTTTTAAAGGGGGCTTGTATAGTCTGAATCAGTCAGTATAATATATATTCTTCTAAAGCAGTTTTTATAGGCTAATTTCATTAGTTTGAAGCATAATTCTCGTATTGATTTCTTACTAAGGAAAAAGAACAGCCTTTTGGCAGTTTGTAAATGATATGCTAGGTTATGCCTCTAATCAATGGGAAAAATCCTACCTTTCGATATCCTCAAACTCGATGCATACGATGTGTAATTGAGTTGATTACAACCTCATGAAACAAAAATTACAGTATATGATAATTATAATATATGAGACTGCAACATTTTTACAGCACCCAAACTAACTAGGTTGTTCTCTTTGTTCTTTGTAAAGTCAGAAACGATAATTGTTTTAAATATATGTAATAAATCTCAATGCTGTCCAATTAAGAAATATTTGGACGTGATATTTTTAACTGCCAAAATTGGACGAGGCCATAAATCGAGTCCGATTTGGCAGTCAGTAATTTTTCGAGTCTAATTATTTCTTAATCAAACAGCATGGATTCCTCCTACCTTTTAATTTCATAGCTACTTATTAATCCATATTAAAGTCGGATCATTCTTTAATTTTCAAGAACTGTCCAATTTTTGATTGGACAGTTACCTATTCTTCGATTGCACGTTACGTCATCGCGGCCATGTTGGTGCCATTTAACAAAATATTTTTTAGTAGCATCCATTGTTAACGGCACCACAATGGCCGCCATATTTTTGTCTTTTAACTCTCTAGGGAATGCTTGCAACACATCAATATGGGATTAACAGGTAGCTATACAATTAGGCCCTCTTGAGATGAAGTCAGGATGAACCTACCTTCCGTGGCTAGTTATTTTGATATATCAAACAATTGTTGTGGTTTTTCGGCCAAAACTAAGATGGGTGACTAGCTGAGAGTTTTCATTGTAAATTGGAGAAGAAAAAACTACTTAGTACTAACTACTAGTATTAAGGTTAATACCTTACTTTCATGTGAACAGGACCTAATACGATTTACTGTACAATCTTTACCAAAAAGGAGAATTTTAACGGTATTTTATTAAATAAGTTCACTTCAAAGGAATCATTATTTGAAGCCAAACACTACTTACTTGCAGTGCAAATAAGCCTGTGCAAATATAAAAGTATAGTCCTTGAATGTTACAGAATTAGTTATGAAGTCAAAATATTTATTGTGATTTCATCGTTTAGGATCATAATATTACGGAAAACGAAAGAGAAGTTGGATATTAAGATTTTTTGAGAGTGGTTGCTTTGCTGTGACAGACCGCGCGCACGTCTACATTTATGGCGGGAATTGGGTAATACGAAAACAGTGTACAAGTAGTTGAAATTAATTAGTAAAAGAATTAATAAATGGAATCGTAAACTTTACAATAATGGAATATCTTTCTTGGTTTTAAGATGGACATTTTTCTTTATTTGCATAGCTGGCTTCAAAAATGTTTCTTCAGCGTAACTGGTCATGGTACATTGCCACGTATTGTAACGCTGTAGGGATCCGGCTACAGACCTGATACCTCTAAGGCATGTTATTACTATAATAGACTCTAAAAGTCGTTGCCTTTAAGTTCAAATGCGGAAGCGCGATGCGCTAATGATAATAATTCAAAATCAATTGTTTTATACGGTATTTTAAAGCCCGACTAACTTTTTTATCAGTATAGAATAACGAAAATTTAAGGGGAAATTTTCTTTTTGTCGAAGTTTTTAATTACATTTTCCATAACAACTTTCAGCGATTAAAGTTAATTCGCAGAACAGAAAGATAAAAGTTTTAAAATGTTTTCAAAATACAAGAATATTCTATTTTATCTATTGGTTCTACTTCTGAAAATATTAAGTTCTTGCCACGAATCGTCTGGAAAATCTCCTGAATACGGACTCGCAGAGATAACAACAAAGAATTATGAATCAGAAATCATCAATGGTGATAAAAATGCGTGGATTCTTGCTGTTAAAGATGTGAGGAAGATTTCCCTCGAACAATGGAAGGAGTTGGAATTTTCAGTCCGTGGAATGACGGTACGAGTTGGTATAATAGATCCAGAAAAGGATGGAGCTTTTCTCAAAAGAAAGGTAAGTGAAAAAAATAAAGTTATTTTTCCATTGTAGACTAGATGCAGGGCTTCACGTCAAAAGCCTCTCAATTTATTCAACCTAATTTATGTAATTCTATTTTCATCGACATCTTTTCAAGCTTCAAGAAATATTGCTGTATATAAAAAGGGATATTAATTTGCACAGAACAATCGTATTTCAATAATTAATAAAATTTTACTTCATTTACAAAAAATATTGTCAGCTGCTGCCAAAGATTTCTTTCCCACGCATTAAAAAACAGACCTTTTCAACTTGGGCATGTATTTTTCATTTCAGACAACGTGTCATTCCCTTTAAAGAAAATATGATTATTTCACCTTTAAAGTACCACCTGTCTTTGGAAGTTTTACTGGTAAACAAAAAAATGATACTTAAGGGAACGACACGTTGAAATGAGAAACTATTACCCACAAAGATGAACATGGCGGATATTTATTTTAGGGGTTTCTTGAAGACAAATCGTACCCAGTAGCGCGCGTTTTTCCATATGGCGGATGGAAAATCAAGACAGCTGGGATGAAAGACACGAAGAGTATGAAAGAAGCAAAGAAAATGGCGCTGCAGAGTCTTCCTGATGATACAACTAAAATAAACAAAATGAGTGAACTGGAACATTTTGTGCACTCATCGTACGGCACATCACCTCCAAGGTTTCCTGTTCTCCTGTTCACTAGTAAGTTGTTAGCTAAAAATGATGTACATTCTTGTCACTTGACACAGGAAGCCCGAGTCATAGGCCTTTTTTAACTAATGAACATGGTGTACTTTGGTCTAGCTTCGGTACAAACATCTTTTGTTCTATGTCTTATACACCGACTCAAAGTATGGCGACCAACTTGAATAACTATTGCTCTGGACTGACTAGCCTCTCGCACATGTGAATACGCTTTTATGTTTCCACGTGAACACGAGATTAGTCAGGCCAGATAGAACAATGCTCGCTATTTCGTTTGGACGCCATATTTCGCTTATTTGTATAAGACCTATGACAATTGCAATTTCTTCCTATTTCATTCCTTTGTTTTCTCCATTCCATTTAGTTTCTCCCATTCCATTTCTATCATCAATATTCGTTCCCATTTCATTCCTTCCTGTTTCCTTTATCACTCTACAGAGAAAAGACAGACCGCAGCACTTTACAAAGCCCTGGCTATAAAATACTCAACTTACTTCAACTTCGGTGTCGTTAGAAAACCTTCAGTCGAATTCTTACAACAATTCCACCTCAAAGATCTGCCAGAAATCATAGTGATGATATCCAGCTTCCTCCCTAACAATCAGCTCACCCTCAGCTCGATTCCATACGATAAGAAATCTTATGGTGCTGTAAGTTATTTAACAGTTGCAAAGTTTTTATATTCTGTGCACGAGAAACATTGGAAAGAATTGCCCAACATTAAGAAATTCAAAGGAAAGATGAACTTTAAGGAAGAATTTGTGAAAGAAAGTAAAGCAATTCTGGACTTGGGAATCAAGGAAGAAGACAAAAGTTCAAAAGAAATAGTCGTGAAAGAGATAACTCACAACAATTACAAAGCATTATGCAAGAAAAATGATTTAGGATTGTGTTTGATAGCGTTCGTAGACGGGAAGGATGAAAATATAATGGAAAAGAGTATTAACTTGTTGAAAGATTTACAGAGGACCGAAGATATGAAAGGTGAGCCGGTCTTGAAAACCCATTATGTTGCGCAAGAGTGCAAGTATAAAAGTATTCGTACTAACAGGTCACCTAGTGATACCTCCCTAAAACGAGCAGTTATGTCAAGATGAACAACAGAAACGAAACGAGCATGTCAATATTAATGAGGCAAAATTTGCAAGCTTATAATGTTGACTATAGGAGAAATGGCATAAGATATAAAATCGAATATTTTATTACGATTTGTATAATTTGCTGGCTGGAGGCGCAGCACAAATGGCGTATTCCTCGAGTTTGGCGTTAAATATCATTTTTTTATGGGGGAGGGGGGGGTGGGGGGGGGGGGGGGGGTGATTGCAACCGCCTGGAGTCGCATCCTTTATTTCTGTTCTCTATGCAAACCAGACTCATGGTTGTTTTATTTTTCCAGGAAAGCCACTACAGTACTTGTGGGTCAATGCTACCTGCCATCCAGAATACGGAGACGTGTTTGGAATCTTTCCTCATACTCTTCCTACACTGCTCATAACCAAGCCCAGACAACGCCTATTTCTCACCCAGACACTACAAGATACAAGCCCAGGTGACATCAGTGAAGTGGTGTTGAAGATCTTACAAGGACTAAAGAATCTACAGAGATATGCAAGATTTAATGATATGCTACAGCTAGACTGTAGGTAAGACCAGGATGATGATGATGATGATGATGATGATGATGATGGTGATGATGATGATGATGATGATGATAATTCTTTATTGGGTTACGAACAAAGTAGAATTTTTTTTATCTTAATATCTTAAGTTAACTGACCGAATCCTAAGAAAACATATACTCAAGTATTGTTCTTTTTTTATTTCAGAAATGTAAAAGTGGATGAGAATACAGTGAAAAAATCTTATCAGAACCGGGAATTGTAAAAGACTTGACCACCTGCAGCCATGTCTGAACAGTGAAGTTTTCACAGTCATATAAATACTGTTAATAGCTAAACAACAATAGGTGTAAACTTAAATGTTATTTTACAAATAAAGACATACAAAGCAACAAGTATGAATAATATACTAATTTATAAACTTTCGACATATTAAATAATATTTCATAAATTATTCTGAAAAACAGATTGGATGAATTTCTTTAAGATTTATACTTTTTTAACAATAAAGGAATAATCTATTAATTTATTAAGTTATTTGAGTTGAATTATATTTTGTACCTGAAAAAGTGTTTTATAGCAAATAGGGTGAAAAGCATAGAAGACATAGCATAATAAAAATACTTCACAAATACAGTACATGTACCTCAAAAGAAAAACAGTATCTTAAGAGAATAAGGGCAATTTTTTTCTTGAAATAAATTATTATATTCCATCTCTAACAGATAAGTTTTTGCATCTGAGAATGCATAAAACTGATTGACAGCAAGTACATGGTAGTACAGCATGCCATGAGAATGGCTTCTCCTTCTTTCTTTGCCATTCATCAGCAAAGTGTCCATATCAACGAAAGAACCAAGCAGCAAAGATAAATAGCTGCAATAAGTTTTCTCACTTGATAAAAATAATGTTTAATGTCTTTTCAATCAGATTTCACAGTTTTATCTGACGGTGAATTTTCACTGGATTCCGTTTTTGAGCTACTGAAATACATAGACCATCGTAGAACAGCAACTCTCATTCTATCCAGAACTGCACTAGGAGAATCAAATGCTGGTCGCACATCAAGATGCACAAATTCTCCCTGCTTGTAAGATTCTTCATCACCAACATCATAGTAATCAATAATATATCGTACTTGTTTTCCACAACGATCAATCATCCAGTCATGCCGATCAAAGGGAAGCTCATACCTGAAGATAAATGTATTGAAATAAAGGTCAAGATATTTTGTCTGGAACTTGTTTCTAATCATATAACATATAACAGGAAATTCAAGAAAGGTTGGCTTGGGCAGACTTGTCAAAAATAGTCTTAACAATGACTAGGGGTAGAGGTGCAAATGCAGCACTCCTTATTACAGCTAAAATCTACAAATCTATCTATACTTGATCCTTACCCTAACCAGCTTCTGATTCTTGCTCTTGGACTAAATTCTTTAGCTTTACCTTTAAAACTCAGTAGCTTTGGATTGCCACACTCTCTATTGAGGAAAACAACAGTTATGACAATGTCAATTTAGGAAGAAACAAAGGAAGAATTAGGTAAATGTGATGGACATGTTCATGCAGTCAATTTAGATGTGTTTCTCTTTTCTAGTGTGCTCTGGGGCTGGTTGCATAAAACCTTCATTTAATGCATACTTAAAGTAACTTTGCAACTTATGGGTGCACATATAAATGCGCACATTTATATAATAGAGGTGCTAACACACAAACTTTAATTTATTTAATATCTAATTCATATCAGATATTTAACAATGATTATCTACATTTAATATGTGTAAGATGGTTTCTGTCGATTATTAGTCAGTAATGTAACAGTAAATGGTGAGATGATAGCATACTGATGGTAAGGTGTCAGTAAGTACTCTGGTCTATAAGGCAACAGTAAGGTGTCAGCATCTCATTCGACCATTTACCAACATCTTACCCTATGGTGTGGATTGACGACAATAGCCAAAAGACTTACTTGGCATGAAGTGCTTCCCATCTGAGTATCTCATCCCATGCTCTTTCATTGTTAGCATTATGTATTTTGATTATGTGATCCATGTCATTAGGTTTCAAGTCATCTTTTTCCCATTTCCATCCCTTTCTAACCATTGCATTCCAAAACATTTGTGGTGATGGATAAACCCATTTTTCTCCATCAGAGTTCCCCTTTGGTATGGATGACACTACTCTGTCTGTCGGCAGTGGATATGGCTGTCCTGGGGAAGGCTGCTGATTGGCTGGTGGCATCTTGATTAGATGAAATAACAGTGTTTTGTTAATCTAGATATGTGTGTGATATTCCATCTATACCAACTTAGAACACTTGTCAGACATGCTTGGGAGTGAATGATCCGTAGCCTGAGCCAGAGATTTGAACAGTGTTTGTAAAAGGGTGAATGACATAAAAATTAGTGACTTTTGTATTACTTTGACTGCTATCTTTTTGTTTGTTAACACATCTAACCAACCTAGAATACTCTTCATCACAGATAATGAGATTATATAGTCGGTGTCCTGAGGCAGATATGAAATTGAAATTTAGAGGAGCTTTAACTATTTGGAAAGAAAAAACCAGAGTAGAACTAAGATGAAGACTCTCAAATCACAGAAAAGATTAATCAGAACGCTTCAACTATCATAGTTGTAGTGATTGAAGCAAATACTACCAATATGGTTAAAAACAATTTCTTGCAATAAGAGTGGTGTTCCACCATATGTGCTACCATAACGTGTTACCATAATGTGCTACCATAACAACCAAGTAAGTTTGTACGAATATATCATGAGTGTAAAAAAGTGTAGTGCTTGGCTGCAAAATATGTTAATTGAGGCTGAGCTAAAAAAATTTTTAATGCTATTGTATCCCCTCTAAGGTCAACATTGGCAGATCCAGTGTGAATGTCCTTAGTTGAACCACTACTCCCCCCCCCCCCACAAGCTGCCTGTTTTTTGTACATTTATGAGTACTTTTATTTGTTCATGATTTCTACTTCTCAAATCTTTAGTCCAAGACAAGATTAAATTGCATAAAATCTAAAAATAAATCATTTCGAACACCCCACTCGCAAATTTCTGTATACACCCCTGTTCAACAAGGAATAGATCTCTTCATAGACCAATCAGTGTATGAAAAAGTTATTTTCCTCCTCATAGTAGAAATATGTAAAAATTAGATCTCTTCAAAAAAATATCCAGGTGATCTTGTTTTGACAACCCATAAAAATCCAACAAATCATTGCACAGGAAGAGATCTGATCAGGCAGTTTTGAAGATAAACCACTGAGAATGAACTTACCATGTTTAGCGGATCAATATCATCTGTTTTCTTCATGGGGCATCCTCCTCCCATGGAGGCAGTGGCAGCACTAGCTGGGCACTCACTCTTCCACTCCCCCAGCTGCTGGTTCCCTCCATGCTGCACTGGACACCCAGAGGATTGCGTCTGAGTGGCACTGGATGGAGGGCTGGGTGTTTCTGGGGTTTGTTGGTTTTCTATCAAAGTTGGTGTTGATGAACTTGCCCCCATTGGCTTTGAGAAAACTGATTTCAAAAAAGAAAAAAATTATTTATACTACGAATGTTTGAATGATTAAACAAAAAAAACATACAAAAATATAACATAAGACATTCATAACTTATTTATTAAACCTTTTCTTACATCAGTACATTAAGTTTTGATTTTACGTTTTCCAATAATTGCATAAGATCAGGAGAAGAAATACAAGAAAAAATAGTTTTTCACCCTGAAATCCTTTAATATTTTCCAGAACTATGCCCCATAACATAAGTATACCGATATTTCATGACTTACCTCTTTATAGTTATAAAAAAGGCAAATTTTGAGAGAACAAACGCATAAAATTTCTACTTTTCGTAATGTTTTCACATGTGTGCCAAAGTGCGTACCAGACCCTAACGATTGAGTGGCCTGGCCTCGAATATGCAAAAATTCAAAATAATTTTAAATAATTTCAATTATCTTATTGTGAAAAAAAAAACATACTTTGAAAGTACACATATAGCAACAACCAAAAATACATTTAGAGTTTTTTTAATAGGAAAAATGAATTAACAGTTAAAACTTTCTTTACCCTCCCCTCCCAAGAAAAATTGTTTTTGTTCGGCCCTAGTCTCTCTCATCTATTCGAGGGTTCGCACAGTATTGTGGGATATGTGGATGATTTATCAAAGTGCTGCTTCGTGTATGTCTTTATTATCATCATATCTTTATTCATTACCTCTTAAATACTCTTCAATTGTGAGTCCATCTTCACCACAATCATGAGTGGGGCTTCATTAGCCCTAGAGATGCTCGTATGCTTCGCCGTAACGCTTTGTCTTCTTCATTATTACGGCAATTGGCGCAAGCAGCATTTCTTGGTGACATTAGCTGTATTCGTAGCTTGGTATTTTTCTTTTCTTATTGTAGAAGTTCTTCCTTTAGACGTATCAGATGTGAGTATAACACATACTTTAAACCTCATTCTTAAGCTTTAGAAAAAAATATCAGTCATGTTTAAAAACTCGTGTAATTTAATTTAAAAAAAATTTCAAATCTTACAACGTTAAATCAGACTATTTTGTAACCTTATTAATTTAATAAAGCTTATTTCCTTATATATTTTCACAGACCTTTTACAGAAGATGTCTAAAGAAACACAGAAATCCAACTATTAATACTTCTAGCTATGTCTTATTTTCGAATTCGTCTTTGAATTTCACAACAACTGCCCGTCCTACAAGTGCAAAGGTGGTTCCAGCTGACCCAATATGTCAGGCTCCTTGGAGTCACCTTCCAGATAATGTTTTGCCTGATCTATGGAGGGTGGTCTACTGGTCTTCACAGATCCTATCATGGTAGATATGTACTTTATTGTAGAGTTCTGTAATTATGCTGTTATTGATATTTTGAATGGGTTTGGTTTGATGACTGACTGGTTACTATGCTAAGCCGTGATGATCGTGATGATATGTTGATATGTGGGTGGGCAAACAGTGCTACTCCCAGGATAACTTTAACATCCAGACAATCACCTGCATAGAGGGGGGTGGGGAAGGGTGGTTGGGCAATCCCCCCCCCCTAGAAAAGTTTGCTTTCTGCACCAATATATAATTAATTTGGTGGGAAAATGGTACACTATCCCACCATAATCAAGATCTCTCTAGGCCACTGCAGACAATCCATTTAATGCATCAATCTTATTGAACTTTGCTAGGATCATCTTACCAATAATGCAGTCATATTCCTATGCTGGTGACTTTACCGTCAGAGGAAAGATTAAAACAGCATTATTTGAGAATGCTATTTGGTACGGCAGCTATATTGTCATCTTTCTAATACTCCTTATTTATGTCATCGCAAGGCCAGACCTGCAACTTGATGGGTGAGTAATAGAGATGTATTTAATTCTTTTGTAGTCATTAGGGCTCTATGACTATCTCTATGACATCTGAGGATAATAAAAACAGGACTGGAAATAGAAAATAAAAATGGCCAGACATTCATTCTTTTATGGGAAGCCCGATTTGTACTGACAGAATCTTTGATCTTTGAAAAAAACTATATGTCACAGCAGGCTGTGTCTTTAAGATGGTTTTTTACATTATTTTGATGGTTATTTTGTTAGGACCAAGCTTGTCATTATCTGCATAACAGCTTCCAACACATGGGGTCTTCTTCTCCTGGTCATGCTGATGGGCTATGGCCTGGTAGAGATCCCACGTAATGTATGGAACTCTGCTAAACTGGAATACAAACTAGCACATGCATATTTTAAAGTCTCTAAGCTGAGTGTTGAAAGAGAGGAAGCAGAGGAACAGCTGGCTGATGTTTTAGAGGTAAGAATCAAGTTTGTTTTGTTTTTAAATATTTATAACATGTGTAAATCTTAATGTTTTATTTGTGGGATTGCTATTGGAATTTTAAATACCTTCAAATCTTTTTGCTACCCTTAAAATAAATACCTTCAGAATGGTCAGAGTCTGGACAAGCCTAACTTAGAGATTTAGCATTTATCTTGGTCCCATACATTATTCTTGATCATATAAAAACTACCAGCTCTTCTTTAGTGTTTGGCTGGGATCTGGGTACTTACTAATAGGTCTTTTTAAAACCAAAAATTCAATAGTTTGATAGTAGTATAATTTATATCAGGAAGTGCGCAAGGCAGCTGAGAACATTCGTTATAAAGATCCTTTAAGGGAGTGTATAGACGTCATCATTAAAAAGGTATGGCTAATTAACTGATTGGCATTGATGATTATGATGGTGATGATGATAATGGTAATGATGGTAGGTAGTAATGGTGATAACGGTGGTGATGATAATGTTGTTGGTAGTGGTGATGTAGATGATGATGGTGATGGTGGTGGTGATGATAATGATAATGATGATGGTGATGATTATGATGATGATGGTAGTAATGGTGATAATGGTGATAATGATGGTAGTAATGGTGATAACGGTGGTGATGATGTTGTTGATAGTGGTGATGCAGATGTTGATGGTGATGTAGATGATGATGGTGATGTAGATGATGATGGTAATGTAGATGATGATGGTGATGACGAGGAGTAGTACTAGAGGAGAGAGGTCAACAATGAATTGATAAATTAGTTGTCTCTAATTTTATTGTAGAGTGTTTTTCCTAGACGTTTTGGTCAAGATACTACAAGCATCATAACCGAAATGTCTCAAAAAAACACTTTACGAAAAAATATTAGTCAAGAGAAAACTAATTTATCAATAATTGAACGTTTTGAATCCCTGATTACCAAATATTTAACCATATAATGTCAACAGTTATTAATATATCTCAGTGATTTGTACAATTGCGTGCACGAAAACCTAGTCATATTTAATCTTTAATTTCATTCACCTTTCCATCACCATTAATTTTATCCATTTACTTTCATTTATTTGCAGTGTCCAGAGTCCTCAGAATCACTGTTCAGCAAAGGAACAGATGATTATGTTGATTATGATGATTATCTCAAAGAATCAGGCCAAAAGATTCTAGATACATACTCAGAAAAGGCCTTGGTAAAACTACACAGGAGAGTCATTGTAGTAACACAAACAGCTAGAAGAACGCAATGGTAATCATAGTAAAATAGTCTAGTTAAAAATATCAAGTTGTCATATTTATCTTGATAATATGTAGTCTGATCTTTCTTATACATTTATTAAAAACTTTAGAGAGCATTTGAGTATTCCTGTGGGAATAAAACCACAAAGACATCGCTGTCATGTTGGTGGGCATAACAATAGAAGCTAACAAAAACAATCTTTCCTTACTTGTATGCCAACATGATCAGTGCAGTGTCACATGAAAATTAAGGGTAAACTTACTTTTGGGACAAACCACGCCCTCCTCCCAAAATGTGTCACCCCACCCCCTAAAAAGTGTTCACTTTACAATTTTAACCACTGTATCTATCGCCTAGGGCAAACGTTGAACTTTCCATGCACCGAACTTAATTTCATCATGAATGCTGCCTCATTATCACCTGATATCCATTGTTTTTAATGAGTTCAGTGCATGGAAGGTTCGACGTTTGCCCTAGGCCTTAGTTACATGGAATTATCCACATAGAAGAGTTGTTACTACATATAGTTTTTGTAACAATTCATTATCAACTTCTTTCTTGTTTTTTCCCCAGCCAGTACAATGCTGAGTTAGATCAAGCATTTGAACATGAAGATGTCATGAAAAATTCTAGCAATACTGACAGGTTGGTGTCTACATTTACACTTTTTATAGTCTTTGACAGTTGATCTTGTTTCAACCCAGGGGGGGTACTCTTTCCCATTTAGGGTAGGAATGTGTGGCTGAGCTCACTGAACCCTGACCCTGTTCCAGAGTAAAATCGCTGAAATTCATACCCTGTTCTGAAGCAAGATTGCTGAAAATCATTACCTGTTCTGGTATTGCAAAAATAGATACCCTGTTGCAGAGAGGAGAGAGCGTGACGTCACATACCCTGTTCCAAGGAGAGCGCGATTTAATATACCCTGTTCCAGAGTAGAATCACTTAAAACCATACCTTGTTTGGCGGTGCTTACCCATATAGCAAATAGGGGAGTACCCCCCCCCCTTTGTATCAGTGATTAGAAGTAAAAATACACATATTTCCCCATCCATCACAGATCTTTCAAGTCCTCTTTTAAGAAACCTTCAAACTATTGTTGTAGTATAGGGCCAGTATTTGGTGAGTATTTAAATATATATGCAGTTACTGATTGATTTTTTTGTTTGCTAGCATGATTACCATTGTTACATTGGCTTCATTGTCTTTCAAAGATTGTCATTATCATTTTTATCATCCTCTACTGGTATCACTCATAACATCATCACCATTACCATCATCAACCATAGTAAATTATGTATTCATATTAAGATGTCATATGTTATTGTCATCTTAGCATCATCATAATAGCATTACCTTAACCCAACATCATCACCATCATCAACCATAGTAAATTATGCATTCATATTATGATGTCATATGTTATTGTCATCTTAGCATCATCATAATATCATTACCTTAACCCAACATCATCACCATCATCAACCATAGTAAATTATGCATTCATATTAAGATGTCATTTTATCATCTTAGCATCATTATAATATCATTACCTTAACCCAACATCATCAACCATAGTAAATTATGCATTCATATTAAGATGTCATATGTTATTGTCATCTTAGCATCATCATAATATCATTACCTTAACCCAACATCATCAACCATAGTAAATTATGCATCCATATTAAGATGTCATATCTTAGCATCATCATAATATCATCACCATCATCAACCATAGTAAACTATGCATTCATATTGAAGCGTCATATCATGTTGATCGTAATCATTATTTTAAATGTCATTTGAATGTTTTCCTGTCCTTTGATCTCCAGAATGGTATTGGAAGATCTGGATATCTCCCATCTTACTGCGTATCCTAGCCATAATCTTGTGTTTATTATCCTTGGCTCTTGTATGGTCAGAAGTTACCTTCTTTAACACCAAACCAATACTGTCACTCTGTGCTATATTCATCAATGCCGTGGGTGCTGGCTACTTTTATTTCTATGTAGAGGTAAAGCTAAAAACAGTTAATACTATAATTTACTTGAATTTAGATAATATTTTGTGAGCATGTGTCCTTTAGTACTATTTTGCTTTAACTCTGACTGTAACGTTTCCAGAGACAGTCGTCGCCCAGAAACGATAGTGACAATGGGCAATGCATACTTTATTGATTGTGATGTCCATTATACCAAACGGTGAAAACTATAATAATATAGGTTGAAAGTTACTAATTGGAACTACGCAAGACTAAATTAAAATGGAAAATTTATAAAAAGGAATAGATAAGTAGGAATAGATAACTTATGTCTGTTCCTGGAATCTAATATGTAGTATTTTCTGATTGAGTTTGCTGTGAATTGTGGCAATAAAGTGCTGAAGGTTAACAACATGTGCTAAAGAACGCTAAAGACTCCAATTACAGAAGATGACTAACTAATTAACTGATTATTAACTAAGGGCTGAATAAATACAAGTGAACGGAAAATAGGCAAATATTATAAATATGTGTATAAGAAACATAACATGACATGATGTCTGAAACACTAGTATGTTGCAAACGTTTTTTGCAGTGTTTTTAAAAGTTTCCTTCTTACTCATTATATTATTTGTTTATGGGAATAATACTTGATCACAAGGTATACAGGGACACCAAGTGGTAAAAGAATCTTACCAATATTAGGTTAGGAATGTGGAAAAGTGATTGAATGAAAAGAAAAACAAAAGAAGTGGGGTAGGGGTAACTAGATAACACCCTCAGCTTGACTGCACTAAGCTGTAATTATTGATAATTTTTATGGGGTGACCTGAGAGACTTGATATTGCAAGTCGGATGGAGAACTAGCTTAATTTACATTTCTTATTCATTCATGCATGTTGTTGATACTGTACCTTATTTCACTTCTTTTCTTTCTTTCCCAGTTGGTTTCTTTCTTCATTATTGCATACATGTGTGTGTGCTCTTATTACACAGTCTTCAGGATGAGAATCTTCAACTACTATTATTTTGCTCCCAATCATCACACTGATCCATACAGCCTTCTATTTAGTGGCCTGTAAGTCAATTATAATCAACCTAAAATAGAGAAATCTGCTTAACATAAGGAACAGGAATTTTTAAAAAAATGGCCTTTAAATTCTGAAATTCTGGTATTGCAATAAAGTCTCTCATTTGCTGGCAATTGGGAGTTCATGTGTGTTTGCAATAAGCAATGCAGACTGTTATATCTTCTAAGTTTTGCCTGCCACCAGTATGTTGCTTAAGTGCAATTCACTAGTTGATTGGTCAAAATTTAAACAGAAATTCACAGCATTGATCATTAGCGGTGCCACCTGTTGGAAAGAAGCCAGTGAAGAAAACCCAATTGTCAAAAAGCTAAAATATTTGGTTGTTTTTTTCCCAGTATTTTGTGTCGATTGACCTATGCCTTGTCCCTGAATTTCCTTGCAATGCTTCATCTGGATGGCCATGTTACAGGCGCTAACGACAAAGTGGAGACCTCATTCACAACTGTAAGTATCAGTAACCAAATAAACAATTTTTACCACTAGCATCGCTGTCACAATGATCAGCACATCAACACTTCTGGCACCATTATTATCACTGTGAAGTTTTTGAATAATGGTGAAAAACTAACTGCATGACACCACACAGACACGATTATGCCAATGCAACATGTGCTATACAGCTAAATAAAACAAAGAAAGTGTGACATCCATTTTTTCTCTTGCAGTTTATGGGTCACATGGATGTTCTGTCGTTCATCTCCAAGGGTGTAAACCTATACTATCCCATGTGTGTCCTCCTCGTTTGCTTAGCAACATACTTTAGCCTTGGGACCCGGTGTTTAAACATCTTGGGCTTCCAGACATTTATCGTAGAAGATGACATGTCAACGGAATATGTTAATGAAGGCAAAGATATTATTAGGAGAGGTACTATACCGGCAGTCAGAGATTGCAATTTCTTAAGTGTCCAATGAAAGAGTTATTTTCAACTTACAGTATTGTCATTTTTGAAATTTGCTTATGGCAAGAAATAAGTTAAAAATTAAAGTCAAGTTGACCACATTGATCGCTTGAAAATGAAGTGAAGTGTATGCCATATTGAGCATATTCATGAAGTCTGTACAGTGTCAAAGAGGATGGAAACAAAGGCAGTAAATCTTTCAGACTCATTTTGTGATTTCCACCTGTCAGCTTATGTTTGCCCCTAATGTATTGGTGATATTATTAAAAATGTTATCAAAAATGTTCCAAAACTTCCCGGGATGCAAACAAAGTATAAAATACATTTGTTAATCCTTTACCATGGCAAAAACAAACTTTTTTTGTAGTCATGATAAATAAAATCCATGTATTCATTATGGTTCCTTTCATGTTTTTCAGAAAGAAGAAGAAAGGAGAACCTTAATGGTGATGGTAGAAAGGTAAAGATCTAAATCTTAATTGATAAATCCCTTGGAATCAAGGTTGAAATAAATATACATCTTAGTGCAGTCACTGGTTACCTTCAAGGGCCACAGTGCAGTATCAAAATAGTCATTTTTCAAACTTGACAAATACCTTACCATGTTCATTACAGCCACTCATTTGTTCCTTGTCGCAGACTAGCTTATTCATTAATTTTTGCAGGATAAAACAGGATAAAAACCCTCAAAGCCCAGGAGAGAAACAATGAGCAACTCTACTCACACACGACACAACATCCAGGAATTAAATTGGAATGGACCTTCACACTACCCTTGCTTACTGATAATAATGGTTGGCAACACACTGTTTATTGAACCTAACATTAATAACTTTTGCTTTCACAGGAAACTTGGACAGAAAGGGCGGAGTCAGCTAAGCGACGGCTGCATGACAGACGCACAGATAGAGACCGAGAATTACATCGTGGGATCAGCAGAGATCAAGCTACGTCACAGACTAATTTGACAGGTGATGATGTAAAGGTCGTAAAATATTCAAGATTTGATCAAGAAAATGATAGGATTGAGTTACTGTCTGCTGCAGACTATGATCCTGATGCTTCTACCAGTGGGTACAATAGGGATTCATATAACAGAGATTCATACAATAGAGAGTCTTCTTCTGGATTTGGCTGGTCACCAAAGAAAGTACCCAAGAACTTATTTGATGATATTTGAAGCTCAGAGCTAGAACTCTGTAAGTTGGTGAATGCTGCTAAAGTGAGTAGCCACACTCCAAGGAGGCATTTAATTTGAAACTGGTTTCAAGATATTTGGAAAGATAAATGCAAACTTTAAGATATAAATAAAGCATGGGGATGTTCTTTTTAAAACATTCGCAGAAACATGAAAAGCAAAGCTTAGTGACAAATAATTTTACTTGATCTAAATGACCACTATAGACAACTAAGTCCACGGTGTAGCCATGACAACACTAATAGAGGCTTCATATGAGACTATACAACTCTTTGTCATGGGTAAAATGTTTCCCATTTCAAATCATGTCATTCTCTTGAGAATGCTATCTTTGTTTGGGTTGTATCTATATTCATGTTGGCGAGTGGTTAAATTCAAATTTAGGCACTTCGGGTTCTGACAGATTTCCAAATCGCTTTTCATTTTGTTTCGACCATTCCCTTTGGAAATCTGTCGGAGCAGGATGTGCCGTAAATCTGAATATGACAACTCCCCAACGAAAAAATAACGAGCAAGTCTACATCTTTGCTGGATGGAAGTTATTTTCACTATAATTTAAGAATACATACAATCCAGTTTTTGAAGGTTGTATTTTTCGTGGATTGATGGTGATTTTGGAAAGGGTTAAGTTAAGTCAATTATTATGGTAATTGATAATTGAATAAAAAGCATTATAAATTTAGAATAAATTTAGATATTAGAATAATAAATACGATAAACAAGTTACTTTATACATGGCATGAAAGTAAAAATTAATATGCATGACTACCTGAGTGTATGCTGTATACATATACTTATTGCATATTTTGGTTAGAGTTCAATACCAGCAAAGGGTTACAATCTTGGCAGGGGATGTGAAAAGTGCAGGATATATCATGATAACTTTATAGCTTGGATGTGGGTCTATACATCATATGTGCATCAATTGAAAGCTGATGATGACTTGAATTTAACAAAAGTGGTTTCATTTTTGGTGTTGAATGCACGTTAATGGTTGTGCATGATGCTAGCCACTGGACCAGGGAATAAAATATTATGCTTTTGTTATTATCTTATTTCATTGTATCGAGTTGACACACCTTATATTTAATATAATTTGATAAGTTATTAATAAAGAATTAAGAATAGATACTTTACCTTATTATTGGATGAAAAATCTCTTTTGTGTTCTTTGTACAAGGAGTCATGTGTTCTTTGTACAAGGAGTCATGTCTGCAGTGAATATAATGCTTGTAGCGGGCATCTGCTATCTATAAAGCAAACACTTCCAACAACCTTTCTAACGCACCACCAACACCTATGCTAACAATTCCAACCACCAACACACATGCTAAAACTTCCACCACCAACACCTATACTAACACTCCCACCACCCTTAACACCGTTCAGTAGTATTTTTGAAATGGTTGCCTTGATCAGTGATAAATCATTTCTAGAAAAATAATTTGTTTATTCTTGAACCTTCAATAAAAATAAATCTACAAAAGAATCCTATTAGTACAGGATTATAATATTAAAATTTTCTTTACAATTTAAAGCTAAAACGTATATTTACAGTTGAGAATAAGATGTAAAACTTGGTATTTTCATAGCTCCTTTGTCCCAATATTCAAGTAACCACTACTGGAACACTTTTAGTGGTTTCCTACTTCACTATACCCCAGGATTTCCATTTATTTTCAATCCTTATCATCCTGGATAATCTGAAGTCCACAACCAGAATCCCTACTTGTTCATGGCACGGACAAATTTTAATTTTAAATATTGCTGATGAAATATTCAATTTCTGCATAATTCCTTAAGTACTGTGTTCATGTTATTTTTCACATGTAATACCCCAAATGGTACCATTGTACTTATAGCTTACTGGTCGTGCAATGGTTGAGAATAGACAGCTGTTGATTTTTATGCCAGGAAGTTCTTTTTTCAACAAGTCCACACCATCTGTATTGAGAATTCCATATACTTCAAGTTTCTCCAAGGATTTTATTTGTGTGCATAGGCTGGGGAAAACAACAGATAGTTTTTAAGGAAACTGATAGGCATATCATGATTCAAAAACCTTCTCTTCGCTGATCATTATAAATTAGTGTTTCTCATAGTTAGGTTAAGAAACGTTCTAAAAATCTTTTGATTTAGCTTTATGAAGTTTCTAAGAATCATTGAAACATCTTAAAACCAAATAAAAAGATGATGAGACCATTCCTTGCTAAATAGTAGAGACACTACGACAATGATATGCAGCTTGATAGATTTGAATGGATATATTAGCCAAATAATGGCTTGACTTTTGATAATTGTGGGAACCCTAAAACAGATTAAGTCACATACTGGAAAGCTTGTGGTGGAATGCTGTAGCATCTACTTATTGCCAGCTGATGAAGATCGAGGTTCTTTGCAATGGATGATAGAGATATTGCTGTTATTTGAATAGCGTCACTGTGTTAAAGAATAAAGCAGACATTCATGTCATTATTATTATAAGTTGTCATCATCAGTAGATATCAGTCATCGTTATCACCCAACAATCAATCATCATTGGTTATCATCAGTTACAATTTTATTATTACTCATCATCATCACTCTCAGTCATTATCGTCATCAGCACCATCATCATCTTCATTAGTCATCATCAACATCATCAGTCATCATCATCATCAGTTATCATCATTACAGTTATTACTCATCATCAACACTTCCATCATCAATAGTCATCAGTGGTAATCATCAGTCATCATCATCACTCTCAGTCATCGTCATCAGCACCATCATCATCTTCATTAGTCAACATAATAATAATAATAATCATCATCATCATCAGCACCATCATCAGCCATCATCATCAACTTCATCAGCACCATCATCAGTCACCAGTCAACATCTTCAGCACCATCACCAATATCATCAAATTTATTTTATAAGGCATTAAAATGTATTATTAACCAACCTTAAATCCAGATGTGTTAGTTTAGGACAGTTTTGTACCAGCTGCAGCACAGCTATGTAGAAATAAGCGAGACGTTGGTGCATAATAACATAACAGACAATAGGTTGGTTGATGAAAAAAAAATTTTTTTTTCACATAATAATAATATTATTAAATAAATAATGCTTTATACCTTCATCTGTTAAACATACTCTGCATCCACTTAGATTTAATTTGGTAAGGTTTGGTAGATTTTGCACGACCTAAGACATTTAAAAGTCAAAATTAATAGTGTTGAGGAAGACAGGAAAAAAGGACTTTTTGAAAAGTGTGGGTTTACTGTTTGCCCTCTTGGTAATAGGGAAAAAAAGTTTTTTCCATTAGAAATCAGTGTAGGCTGCATATCTGAATGGACTATTTGTAAGTTATAAAGCTGGCTGTATGCATGCAAATGGCTTATTTCATACACAGTCCAAACAATGTACCTGTTCCGTCTTACAACATATGATTGTATTGAATGTATAGACTCAAATATTTTTCTATTTATGATTTTTTCAGCCTATACAATCATTACAAACATAATACATAAGATGGCAGAGGTATATTGTTTGGGCTGCCTTGCCTAGCTCAGCTGCCACTGGCTCTCTTCATGATTTCGGCATGGTTTTTGACCAACCAGAGTGGGCCAAGCATGTCGGTAGAGGGGAAGGGAAATAGGGCCACCTCATCCTTTTATTTTAGGATTCATTTTAAAATTCATCCTTTATTCTTTTTCCTTCCTTAAATTATTCCAATTATTCCAAGAATGCAGGAAATAGCATTTCTGGAAACCATTACAAAATTAATGTATGCTCTGGAAGTATTCCCCCAGATCTGCTCTGATTATATTTTGCACAATTAGTGGTAAGATTCATCTAACACCAAAACCCATTTTTTCCCCTCCCCCCTCAAATTCTGGATCTAACCATGCACAGTATTATTATTATTCATAAACAAAATATAATACATGAAAATTTAAAAACCTGTAAAATGGATTCCTTGCCAAGGTTTGTCCAAGCTAAATTCAGTTCTGTTAATCTAATTAAACAAAAACAAAAAAGAGAGCAACATTAGCAAATGATGTTTTTGATGGAACAAGCATATCATGTGACATGTATTTTTTAAGTCCCATTGTGCTAACTTATATCTATATTAAGCATCCAACCCCTATTCAGCAGGGCCACTGTACAATCAATTCCCTGAGGGTGGCAGAATGCAATTGCTAGAATATCAAAATACTTGCTGAGCTAATTTGCCCTAGGATGCAGAATTTTGACTTCGGTTGAGTGCAACTGTTGTCCCAGGGGCGTGGAATTTGATTTATAATTTGGAAAAAAATTTACATCCCCATTCTTGCCTGGCCCCCACCCGCTTGGGCTTAATATTGATAAGTGCATAAAGGTAACAGGTGGCTATCAAATTGGAATTCAGATGTTAAATTTCCCAAGCCATGAAAGCCATGTTTTAGTTCTTGTGCAGGGGTGAGTTGTGGACATATTAGGCCTTTACCGTTTACAGCCATTCACTAAGGCTTTCATTCCTTGTAAAGTAATTCCTGTGCACATTGCTAAATTCAGCTTTCTTAGATCTTGGCATTGACCAATTGCTCTGAGGATAAATTTTGATGTTATTAGGTATGTGTACAATGATGTAATATATTTTGGGCAACATTTAAATTGCCATTAACCAACGAAAGTAAGTGAAAAGCCCAACTGTAAAAATTCATAGTTCGCACAATAACTTGGAACCTTTAAGTCAATGTTTGCAAAACAGGGTGATCCTTTATTTTTCTTTATAACTTAATATTTTATGACCAGTAACATAGTAAACTACCTGAGGATGCTTAGAGAAAGAGTACAAGAGTCCAAGCTTAGACATATCAATCTTCTTGAATGCTGTTAAGAGATGTAAAATATATTTGTAATATTATCAAAATATGATTGATTAATGAAGATAAACAATAAATATTGGGTTACCAGGTCTGTAAATCAAATACACAACATTTTGCGTTCAAGTTGTGGCATTATGAAAAGAGGTTTGACAACAAATTTTTGAAAATTCTCATGAAGAAATAGAAAACACACCCGTGTGCGTGCTGTCATAAAGCATGGGGGTTGGCAAAACATGAGAGAAGTGTTAGGAGAAGCACTGAAGCCGTAGCAGAGTGCTTCTGGACACTTCTCGAGTGTTCTGGCAATCCCCAAGTGCTTTATGACTGCACACAGCAGAGCAAGCAAGTTTTTTATTTCTTTTATGAAATACAAATTACAATAATAGGGAATGACGCACAACCAAAAGTGCACTCACATACAATGTGCTCTAATGAAGCACACACTCCAAACCAATCAGAACGCGACATTAATAACAGTTATTTTATAATTACCATTAATAAGCAGAGCAAACTGTTTTCCTCAAATGTGCACAATGTAGCATCAAGGTAACATAGTTTCAGAGGACAATCACTGGTCTGACAAACAGGAACTATGTCTGGGAAAATATTGAGGCTGTCATCAAATATGGGGGAGCACACCTACAAAGAGAAGAAGAATTTGATTGATTTATGAAAATAGAATCTCAAGAGACAATCAAAAGACAATTAAAGACAAACTATTGTCTAAAATAGCTTTATGCCTTAGGGATTATTCTTACCATCGATGACGCTAGTCTTAATACTCTACACCTCTTAATAAAACAGAACCAAGGATGCCTGGCTGTAGTTTAGTTTTTGCCATGTCTACACATCGCCATAGACTCTCATCATAACTGTTGCAAAAACAAATGACTCAATGATGGGCAATAATATAAGTTTTTGAATGCAAAAATTTATAGCATTGCAGGTTTTCACCACTTTTCCCCAGAACATGTCTTAGCTGACACAGAGCCTAGAATTCATTTTCAATTAAGATTTGATATAGGAAACAAAACAAAGATCTTGTTTGAAAGTTATGCACCTCAAAAATAGCAGAATTATTGATGATGAACTGCTAAAGCAGACTCTGTTTGACATTTTAAATCTAGTAAAGTTATGTGGACAAGATCTTTTTTGAGAATCTGCTTGGACTACTGACACCAACAGATCAGACGCATGATGATGTCAAAATCAGACAATGTGATTGCTGGACATGGTCCCTACAGACCGGAGCACCCCAAGGATAATAAAGGGTCCAAGTGGGAACTTGATAATGATTATGAGTGTCCATGCAGCTGGAATGTACTTACGCAAATATCTGCCATTGTTTGCTCACTTGAGCACAAACAGACAGGGTGTGTCTTGTTAAAAATTTAAAAATTCCTAAAATCATTTCGTCTGATAATATAGTAAAGGGATCTAAAAATAATAATAAATAAATAAATTTAAGTAAACTGTATTAGATAAACAGATTTCCTAGTCTTTGGCCAAGTGGAGTCTTTTGAAGTTGTAACCTGCTACCTGTTTGCTCCTTTTGTAAAAAGCATCAACACTTTTTTGTTAGATGCTTTCTCAAGAGCTCTAACTTATTACTATCATTATTATTATTATCATCATTATTATTGTTGTTGTTGTTATCATCAAGGAATAACATAGTATGCACCTTCATCTGGGGGCATCATGAGAGGGAAAATTTGGGTGTAAAAAATTAGATATTGGCCAGAGAGTAGAAGACTGTCCCCGAAAACGTTTAATAAAATGTGTGGATATGCTGGGAAAATGGTTCATTGACCCCCCTCCCCCTGGGGATTAGTTACTCTAGGTAACTACTACTGAGAACCAATGAACACACAAATACATATTTACCTAACTTTTCTGTGTTTTCCTTTCTTTTGGCATCAGAATGACTGACTTGCCTATTATGTCTACAAATCCCACAAGATTTGGACTGTTTCTTCGTCGAGGATTCTACTTCTTGTTGAATTATTTTTAGAAACTTGTTGACCAAGATTCTGATAAAGAAAGATTTGAGTGAGATATTATTGATTTATAAACATAATACATGAATCAAAGAATATTCAAAAACTAGATCAATATTTATTTTTGATGTTCAATGTCAATAATTTGAAATAGATTTTAGGAAATTCCTCAATTGAAAATCGTTGTTTAGATTACGTAAAACTTAGCTTAAAAGCTTAGTGTTCAATGAGAAATTATTCATAGAATTCCATTACAAAAGGAATAACATTATTCTGAGGATCGGGCTCACATTTGATGTAGTTTTGCCATCCAAGTCGTCCGCTTCCACAAGCTTTTGATCCTGACTCGAGTCCCTAACATCTTCATCGGGCCATCTCAACACAGAAACGTCCAAATCATTAAAAAATTCTTCTGTTTCTGACTCGTTCATGCCCCAGGTATATTTCGTGGCTCCAGATGGCAATGTATTTCTTCTTTTTCTGCTGTTTTTAAGTGCTTTTCTTGTTCTTTTATAGCGATCACTTGTTCTCGAATACTGTTTCTTGGGAGCCATTTTTATTTTTCCAAACAAATTTGGCGCCTTCTCTTACCTCCACCAATCACGGACCGCCTACTCTGTAACGAGGCTAACTTGGACCAGTGCCCCAAGTCGCGTGCGCTCGGGATTGCAATGAGCAGAAATGGGGTGAGGTACTCCTAAATTTCATTTCGCAAGATCCTGCCCAAATATAATGAATTTTTAATATCATTTTTGATTGTATCATTTCTTTTAAACCATTCCTATAAATGCCGGTACCGATGCATTAGAGCAGAATTTTTAGCGCTATTATATAATGAGTACTATTTGTCTAGTTATTTCTTTAGGGCCTTCCCAAGAATATAAGTTTACCAATGAAGTACCGAGGGGGTACCGAGCGGAGATAAATAAAGAATTAAAAAGCAAACTTAATCTTTTTAGTTTCTTTTATTTCATTATCAGTAATTCAAATGAATCTGTAAAATTTGCTGCAAATTCCATTACAGTTGGTTTATAAGTAAGTTATATGCGTATATGTCTATCTTTGAAGCTCTAACATGTGACCGCTATATACCGCTATATGTGTCCGTTGACAGTAAACTATGCCAGCATGGTCCCAGCTTCGCCCACTCGAAAGTATTTTTATTTAAGAGAGCAGTGAAAATTCTCGAGTTGAACCGAAACACAATGGGTTATAAGTAGTCGGCCCGGCGTGTAGTTGCGATACTGCATAAAAACTCTACAGGATTTCTTCCAAGGCGGGACTATAATCCGAAAAATGATGACCGGACGTGCTCTTTTGTATCGTAACTCAGTTTGCAAGCATTCTCACTTTTTTCTTTCGGCTGAGGAGGAAAGGAAAAGAGAAAAATAATGAGAAAAATGAAGAAAAATACTGTAATAAGGCATCCCGGTTTTCCAGCCAAAAAGTAAGACCAATGATTTTCTCGTCAAATGTGAGACTGGGCTAAACCAAACATCGAGACTTGTTTCTTACCTTGGGATCTGTTATAGGTGTAGCTTCTGTTGTATCTGAAGTTGTCGAACGCGTCATTCAATTCCATACCAATACCCTGTCAAAACACGAGATTTGCATAAAAATATTTGTACCGAAGCTGGACAACAATGCACCATATTCGCTATCTTAAAATAGGTCTAATGACGTCCCTTTCCCAATTTTCCCCTTCTCTAATTTTCTCCCACAAGGGAGGGGTAGGCAGCAAAAATATAGAATTTTTTTCCCAAGGGAGAGATGGGAGCGTGTTTACCTTGTACTGGTTGTGGCGGTGTCGTGCCTCGGCGGCTTTAATAGGATCCTGAATTCCTTTTTCGTCTTTTCCCAGGCCAGCTCCTTCCCAACCTAAATTGAAAAATAAAATATGTTAAAGATATACTTGATAATGAGATAGGAATGAATGGGAAATGTTTACTTAAAGAAATCAAGTGTAAAATTCCGAGAAAATGAAAAAGTAAAAAATAGAAATGACATTAGGAAAGGGAATGTATGAACGACTATTTGGATTCACCTACTTTGTATCTAACTGATGAAGGAAATGCTAGGTTAAACAAGCAAGTCGAATGTGTATTTACCCATTTTCTTTAGCAACTGATGACCGACATTACTCTCATCTAATCTTGATTCTGGATTACTGGTCATGAAAGCACTAAAACAAATTTTGCTTTCCGTTAGATGATTGGGTGGGTTTCCTGTGTTAAATAGGGGGAGGGGGGGGGGGGATAAAGTATGATAAAGACTTCGGTTCATTGCATCCTTACTTTTACTCTTTTTATTTTTTTCTCTCCATTTTTCCTCCCTTTCTTTCCTTCATCCTCATTCGTTTCTCGTTTCTCTCATCCTTTCTTTCTTTCTTTCCTCCTTTCTTTCATTTCTACTCATCCTTGTACTTTCAACTCACCCAAAACTAGGTGGAGTAATGCTTCTTCGTCTCAGTGGCGAGACACTTCTTCGTCTGTGGCGCGGTGATCGTGAACGTGATCGTGACCGTGATCGTGATTTACTTCGCGAACGATGCCTGTAAGACAAGAAATACTCATTTGGAAAATCAATTTTAAAAAGACCTTCCCAAACAGACTCATGTTAAAATTAAAAACTGAAAATTTAAAAAAAGTTGTCAAAAACGCCCGGGAATGACATAAACGAACCAGTATTCTTAAATTACAACGATTTTTCCAGTTTATATTAAGAGCAATTTTTTCTTCTCAAAATATATATCATTATTTAACTCCCCCCCCCCCCCCCGAAAAAATTCTTTATCTAACACTCCCCCCAAAAAGACATTATTTAATATTCCCTTCATCTTAATGAAGCCTACCCATCCCTAACGTTGAGCGACTTCAGGAATGTCTGTCTATCCCGAACAGCCTCCCAATCCCAACAGGATTCTCACGAAAGCACTCTCGCCTAACCCAGTACCTTCTCCTTGGTGGAGACCTTGAGCGACTTCGTGAATATCTCCTGGGCGATCTTGACCGACTTCTCGATGATCTCCTGTACGAAGGTGACTTTGACCTACTCCGTGATGTTCTTCTGTAAGGAGGTGAAACAGAGCGAGATCTTCCTCTGGGTGGTGAGCGAGATCGGCGACGTCCTTCTGGTGATCTGGCAGGGGATGTTGATTTGGACCTGAGTGTTAAGGAACTACAATTAGGGAAACGGAAACAACTTTTCCTGGTCGATTTTTAATGCTTTTCAAAATCTAGAGCAACCTTGATGATGCAAGATATCACAACGAATGCGACAAAATGCAAAAAATATGGCGTCCTATTTGAAATTGCTACTGTTCTGGACTGACGAGCCTCGTGTTTAAGTATAGTACATACATGGTACAACATACAGTAACATCGAAATGGCTTCCCGTTTTTCGACAGACACATTTTTGGATTGGCTTTCCATTATTTTATCCAATCATAATGGGTTGTTCCCATGCTACATCTTTGCTGTATTATTTCACACATGTACGAAAACTACACTATCATATACATATTTATACGACGAATCTAAATATGGTGACCAAGTTAAATAACTATTGTTCTGCACTGTCTAGCGACTGACTAGCCTCGTGTCATCTTGGAAACATAAAAGCGCTTTCACCTGTATGAGAGGATATTCTGTCCAGAACAATAGTTATTCAAATTGGTCGCCATATTTTGATTCGGTGTATAGGTGAACGATTTAGTAAGGACAAAATGGCAAATGAAATGCCAGACAATAGACTAGTCTAATAAAAATGATTTTCTAAACATGATTTCATTACTTTGAACGGCCTCTTTCAGTGGGTCTTTCTACTTTTTCTCTGGCTTCTCTTTCTTTGTCTCTTACTTCTCTTTCTTTAATGAAGGGTAATTTTGCCTTGTAAAATTCAAAGAGACCACTTTGCTCCCATCCATCACTGTAACAAACATAGATACTTGGTGAATATCAATCAAGATAAATACAGCCAGGTAGCAAATAGACCGCTTAAGCTTGGGTCATTTGACCACGTGTAATTCCCTTGAGAATCATTTCTTTGCTTGGAATGCAAATATGAAACAAAGAATCCTCTTCTCAAAGGAATGACACATGGTCTGAAAGGGGCAAAACAAATGCCGAGGCTAAAAAGTTATACTCCCAAGCAGTGTAATGCAAGAGCAGTAACTGTAGCTTCTAAGCAATTTGAATGTCTAACCTGTTTCTTGGCCTTTCATGACTGGGTGGGCTATAGAATGCTTCAACAGCTGCCAACAGCCGCTCACTTGGTGGCTGAGGAGCTGGGAGTCGGATTTCATGGGGGTCTAATGGTTTATAATCTACATCTGTTAACTAGAAGAATATTAAAATTGTAAAAATATGAAACAATTTCTGGAATATATGGTATTCTTGATGTTGGTGAAAGATAACAATGATGGCCTACCTTAACCATGGGTGCCATTAACCCTGCGGGTAACTCATAATACATAGCGTTAGGTATAATAGGTCTTGGCGGAGGTGGTACATGTGGTGGCATACCCCTATCAAACCCTTCAGGAGGTCCATAGTCGTCTATCTCCTCGTGTCTGTCGTACTCTGCTGGTGGCATATCTTCATATTCATCCCTGGGGGGAGGATAATCATAGGAATGGGGTGGAGGACCTGGACCAAATGGGGGTCTTCCTGGAAAACCTGATGAAAAATGTCCAGTTTAGATTTTATAGTTCTATGATTAGATCTCTTGTCATTGTGTGACTTCTGCTTCTGCTTGTTTTGCTCTTGCTTCTTTAGAATTTGTACATTTCACTTTCCTAACCCTTCCATCCCCTTCCAACAGACTAAATGTACCAAAAAAATATATTTTTTCATTGAAACCCTGAAACAACATCTGGGCTGATCAAAGTCAGGGCATGGCTAACTCACAACCAAACCCTGAAACAACCTCTGGGCTGATCTAAGTTAGGGCACAGCTAGTCCGCAGATTGAGCACTGAAACAACGTCTGGGCTGGTCAAATTCAGGGCACGGCTAACTCACGACAAAACCCTGAAACAATGTCTGGGCTGATCAAAGTCAGAGCATGGCTAACTAACAGATAGACCCTCAACCAAAGGAGAGACCTAAAAAATTCTACTCACATGTGGTGCCAAGTTCAAGAATTGAGCCTGTTACCCGACAGGTAAAAGGCAGGTGCCCTACTGTTTTACCACCCTTGAATCCCTAATAAAACCATCTTTAATGGACTTACCAGGATCATGGAAGTTCTGTGGTTCATTAAAATGAGGTGGCAGTCGGTTGAAGCTAGGGGGTGGAATAGGAAATGGTGGAAAAGGTGCTCTGTAATCAGGAGGAAACTGAGGTGGAGGTCCTTGACTGGGATAGAATGGGGGGAAGGGTGGAGGTTGGTTGTAAGGTGGTGGTTGGAACTGCTGTCCATCCTGGAGGCCTCTTTCCTGTTGAAGGTATTAAGTAATTAATATGTGTTTTTGTGCTTAGTTAATTATTAGATAAGTAAATTAGGTCTCAGCAAGCTAATTTTTCTTTGAGAAAAATTCAATGAAAAAGTACAGAAACTATACTTAAGGAAATGACTTGACTTTAAAATATTGTGGTGTAGCAGTGAGAGCACTCACCTCTCACCAAATAATAAAAATTAAATATATTTTACAACCACAACTCTTCCATGAGGTTCCCTCCACACGCACTACCACTACATTCTATATTTAAAAGATGCTGGAGATCCTGAAGATCCTAGAGAAAACCCTCATGGCAAGGGAGAGAACAACACATCAAATAAAACTCAAAAAGGTGGAAGGCAAGCGCACTACAACACCCATGCCACCCGATGATACCTCTGTGTTCTCCAGTTTTCCTCCCTCCACAAAAAACAGATCTCCTAAATTCCATTTGGAATTATAGTGGACAAAGAGTCACTCTGTGGAAATGCCACTGCTAAAACCTTTTTCCAGATTAAAACCTATTTATTTAATACATATAATTTTCTCTTTTTCCATTTCGTCACTCACCTTTGAGGGTTGTTGTTTGTCGGTATTGTGGTGATCTTGGTTAAAAGTTTCTTTGCTTGCATTTTCTTCCAACATTTCCTCTTCTTTTTCATTGATTGCTTCATTAGATTCTTCTGACGATTTTGGAGGTGCCTGGTTTTCTACAAATTAATATCAAAACCAAAAAGTATTTTCTTAAAACTGTAGAACATTGAAATAATTGCAGTATGAGCAGAAGCATAAGGATCAAACATGTTCTGTTCTTCTATGCTTATGTAACTGAATTTCCCAGTGAGGACCTACCCTCTTGTGCTTATGCTTGCTCTAATAAAGCCCAGGCTTCGTTAGGTTTCATTTTTGCAGTATATTGTATCTCTATTAAGTGTCCAACATGCATTACGTCGCCAAGTCCCCCCCCCTAGTAATCTGTAACTGTATTATGTGTTCAACCTCTATTGAGTGGCTTCTCTTAACAGTTCTCTGACATTGGCCACTTAAATAGAGCCTTCTGCTGTACAAAAACTAAGTAATCAATTCAATCTGACATAACAACAAACCTGCAGAGTCCTTTGATTCTTGCTGTCCTCCTGTATCAGCTGTGCTTGGTGGCTGACCATATGCTGCAGTATTTGATGAGTACTGTGCATATTGCTGATAGTACTGCTGGTATTGGTATGGATTGGTTTGGTATTCACCTGGTGGAACTGGCAGTGTTGGTTGTTGTGGGTAACCATAGGTAGCAGCTGGTGGGGGATGGAACTTTTGAAGTGCTGCTTGTAGAATTGGTTCAGATGATTCTGGGTTTTTAAGTTTCTTAAAACAAAAAAAAAACTTCTTTAGTGAAATACTAGATACCTAAAAGATTCAACCATGAAGGGAGTGAGTATGAAAAGGAAGATAAAACAAGCAAGTGTTCAAAATTGTTTTCACTGGACACTCTGAGAAGCTGGAGCACTTCTCAAAGTGTGAGGGTGGGGGTGGGGCTAATTTATAAAAACACTTCAGCTTTATCAAACCTAAATAAGGCTATATCACAGATCTAATTTATGAGAATCTGACAACTTGGGTTATGGGAAATCTACCTACATGGAATGCCGATACCAGGAATCAAATCCAAGACCCCCCAAGGCAATGGTGCATGCATTACTCCAAAACCCACCCTTGATTCTTTGATTGTCAGTAGCCAAATATGCAGACTTCTGGAATTGTCTTGGTTGTGTACTCAAAGCACAGCATAGGAATGGCTAAAACTCACTCACCTGCATCACTGAAGTGTCCAAGAATTTATTTGTTTCCCATATACCAAGCACCTTGTTCAGTTTTTTTCAACCCATCACCAGTTTCTCCCTTCATTGCATTTAAAAATATTGGCACAACAACTTCTTGTACAGCCTTGTGCAAATCTTGGACTGATTTTCTTGCAATGTGATGGAGAACATCATTGATGATGTACACAATGTGAAGCTTCTGAGAGAACTGTAAGTCAGGTTCTAAAGATCTATAAGAAGTAAGAACTCATGAGGCTTCTATATAACTCAAAATAAGTAAGAAACGGACAATTAAGAATCAAAGTTTTTCATTGACGATGGATAAGTTATGTTAAGTGTGAAACTGCCAAGTTGCAAATAGTTGGCATGTATCTTTGTCTTCATGTAGAGAGCACAATAGAAGACACAGTGTACGTAATTCAATAGAAAATTTTTTGTATTCTTTGTAAGCTTTGTTCTATGGTATATCTTGAAGTCTTTCAGTGTGGCTATTGAATTATGTAGACTGAATTGAAAAATGGTGACCAATTTGAATGTATCTATTGATCTGCACTGACTAGCAATGCTCTCATACATATGAAAAACACTTTTACGTTTCGATGTGAACACAAGGCTCATAAGCCGCTAATCTGTGCAGAACCGTTATTGAAATTGCCATATTTTGATTCATTGTATACAGCAAGAACCAACAGTCGATTATCCCAAGCACTGTGGTCAAATTTATGAAAAAAATTATAAATAATTATCTTAGTGATCAACAAACCTCTTTAGAATGTACTCCATAATGTACTGGCAGTGTTGAGATGATTTTGCATTATTGAAGACCCACCCTCTGCCACTCTATAAAAATGAATAATTCATTCATTAATTAGCAAACCACATCAACCTATGACAACTTTTCTTTGTGTATCTAAATGTCTATCAAAGTCTATCAATGTGACTGGTCAAGAAGACTGGTCTAAATGCTAGAGGAATGTCAAATTTGGCTGGACACTGTCCATCAACCTACCACTATTTTCTGAACCCTGCTAGTCACTTAACCTTACAAAGAAAATAAAGATCAGGCATAAATCATTGATAAAGAACTGATTAAAACTCACAGAGATGGCATCTTTAGATCCAGTATCCATGAGTTTCTGAAGCATCCCATCAAATTCTTTAAGATCCAAGTCACTTGGAGGCTGAGGTGCTTGTTGGTACACTGACTGGGTCAACAGTGGTGCAGTATAAGAGGGTGGGGGGATGGCTGGCATTTGAGGTAAAGTTGGTGGTTGTTGTGCTTGTTGCCATGGTGCTGACTTGATTGACTGTTGGACAATAGCTTGCTGGACGATAGCTGATTGAGAGGTTAATAACTGTGGGGTTTGTTGCTTTTGGGACTGCTGGTATTGCTGGGTTTGACTTTTAGCTGCAACAACACATTGAATGATCAGAATATAAATATATGTTTCAGAGGAAATAAATCTTATTAATGTTGTGATATAAAGAGTAGTCTTTTCAGGGGCTAGAAGGTGATCTGACACCCAGTGAAACTTCCCCAAGTCTGCCAGTTGTCTAAGAAAGATTTTTCTTTGATCTTAAACGGATCTCAGAATGTTCTCTAATGCCAAAGTAATATCCATTTTCATTCAAAATCTGAGCTACTTAGAATAGATCTGCTTACCAATTTCCATGGACACTTTCCATCGATAGTAGTTATAATAAGTGTGTCCACTATAAAGGAAGCCAAATTTGCTGTTATCTTTCTGCTTCTGCTTTGTCATTTCTTCAAACTTGCTTCCATTTCGAGCCACAAAGTTGGCTAACTTGTCAACAATGTTTTTGAGTTCTTGATCTGCAAACATTACAATAGTTAAAATCAATTTACGCACTTTTACGCAAACAAAATTGTCAAAAAGCGTTGTGGATATTAACATTAGTGTTCGTAGTATCAAATGTATATCATTTCAACAAGATTTACTTACCGTCAGGTGCCGGAAAAGGAGGCTTATTCACGTCTTCCATGTCTAAAGCCACAGACTGAAGAAGATTCTTTGTCAAAGTTTGTAACACGAAATATCACAATAAATAACTTCCACACGTCGTCAACTCTTCATAAAAAGTATCATCTACATGCCTTTAACAAGATCCTTCAGCTCAGTATGATCATAAGAGCAATAAAGATTGAATTTATACTCAAACTCTCTTCCACATGGATTAGTCAGGATTTCAAAATGGCTGCCGTTCGCGTACGTCTATGGAGCCTGGGAACCAGACTGGAAGACTGGAAACTAATGAGGAATATATTATACCATCGAAAGAACGTGAGTTTTGTCGTCCATTCAGAAAATTCAGAAAAATGGCTTTAAATCGATTATATTATAGCAGGATACGTCCGATCTCTATCACAAGGGCAGTTCCCTTATTACTTTCTCAAAACAAGAGTACAAAAGCAGCTGTGGATCTCCGTATCCTTTTGTTAATGTTATGCAAGAACTTTAAGTTAAAACTACTCATGCATGGCTACAAATGTTTGGCTTTCGCCGATAAATTGAATATTTAGTCGTTAAAAAAAGAAAGAAATACTCCGATAGATTAACGAGGACATGATACCTATAGCACAAATAATCAGCTGATTGAAATGTTCTTATTTTTTTGACATTCATGAAACTCAACTGTTTATCGTGACTGAAACGTGAACATGTAAGCTTACATTTTACGTAATTTGAATTTTATTTTTTATTGAATTTTAATTGGGTTGAGCCAATTTATCCAAATAATAATATTTGTGTCCTATTTTTGATGTTACGAAGTTTTTTTCCTCATTCCTTGACAACATCCCTCAGCTCCCATTCAACAAAACAGAAAAAGGTTTGGTGAGTCAGAGCTCATATATATATAATTATGATGATTGGATTTTAACGACTATTATAGTCTAGCTAGACAAGCTTTTAAGCATTTGGTTTAATTTAGTTTTTCATTTTCTTTTGCCAAAACAGCTAAATTCGACTACCAAGATCCCTTAAACCTTGATTGCAGACTGACAGATGAAGAAAAGATAGTCAGGTAACCATCCCTATACATAAAACTACAGGTATTGTAGTTTTATCACACTCTGGTACAACCACAGGGCTTAATAAAAGCACTTTTCTGGTATAATTTCTGGTTTTCCAGGTTCGTCGTTGTATAGCCAAGAAATTGCTTGAAGCGGATTTTTCTCTAATATTATAGTATATAGATAAAAAAATAAATAATTTTGTATGTGTAAAAAGAGTATTCAGCCATGGAAAGTAGTACACTTTTTACAGGTGTTTATATGTCCTCATACCTCTATATTCATTCATATGTTTTACAATTCATTTTTCTCCAGGGACCAATTTAAAAGCTATTGCCAAGAAAGACTGATGCCAAATGTATTAATGGCAAACAGACTAGAACGTAAGCTGTCAATAAAAATTCAATGATGTTTGCTATATACTTTTTTTGGCACATTGAGCAGCTGATCAGTAGAAAAACTAAATTGTTTAATTATTAATTTAGCTAACAGTATTCTAGCTTCTTTTTATAAATGTATTTTTCTTTTCTAGATTTTAACAGAGATATCATGTCAGAAATGGGTGAAATTGGAGTACTTGGAGCAGATATTGAAGGTAATGAGAATCCATGCACTTCCATCCTACTTTAATTTAATATTCACTTTTCTTGGTACAATAGATATGACAAATTAAGAATATTAACTTAAATTATAAGTTATATGTATCTCATCACATTTAAGAAGATTTTAATGATAGCTTTTCATGCTTTGAGGTGTTTTTTTTCTTCATTTTCTCCACTTTTCCTCAGATCAGGCAAGAGGTTGTTCCAGGGTTTGAGAAAATATGAGGGCTTGAATGTGTAGTTATGTTAGAGTTGCCCACCTGAAACATGAGTGAAAAAATAATAATTAAGTGGTTTATTAATTATTATTATCATCATGTATCATTATCATCATGTATCATCATTTTGTATCATCATTATCACCATCATCATGTATCATCAATATGTATCATCAACACCATCATTATTATTGTTATTATTAATTTGCTTGTAATCTCCTTGTCAAGGTTATGGTTGTGCTGGTGTGTCATCAGTTGCATATGGTCTAATTGCAAGAGAGGTTGAAAGGTATTGTAGTTATATAATATCAATGAGTTTCATCTCAAATCAAACTCTTTTTGATCTTCATATTTAAAAATAAATATATATTCTTCTTCTGGTTTAAGGGTTGACAGTGGATATCGTTCAGCTATGAGTGTACAGTCATCACTAGTAATGCACCCTATTTACAGTTATGGAACAGAAGAGCAAAGACAGAAATTCCTTCCAAGGCTTGGTGGGTAACTCTGCTATTTCTATGTAGACTAGTTATTGGGACCCCTGTGGAAATTACACACAGAAAGCCCATCAATATTGATATTAATTTTTTTATTTTGCTTTCAGCTCGTGGGGAAATAGTTGGAGCTTTTGGTTTGACTGAACCCAACCATGGCAGTGACCCAGGGAGCATGGAAACTAAAGCCAAATATAATCCTACAGGCAATACTTACACACTTAATGGCACCAAGACATGGTCAGTATTGAATGAGTATGCAAACATGAAAAAAAAAAACACATTTATACTCTTATATATGTTATCATCAATTTCGTTTTTATTAGTACCTTATACTATTTATGAAAACTTGGTTTTCAGGATCTCAAATTCTCCTATAGCTGATGTTTTTATTGTCTGGGCAAAATGTGAAGATCAGAAGATTAGAGGGTTCATCCTTGAGAAGGTTTGTTTATGAAAGAGCATGAATTTCACACTTGCTTGGACTACCTGTGGATTTCAAAACACAGGAAGCCCAATTGACACTGAATATTACTCATCCTGTTTATTTACTCACAGGGTATGACAGGACTTTCTGCTCCAAAAATTGAAGGCAAATTTTCATTACGTGCATCAGTCACTGGACAAATTGTGATGGAAGAGGTGGAAGTGCCTGCTGAAAATTTGTTGCCAAATGTGGAAGGGTTGAAGGTTAGTAAACAACACAAAAGTGACAAAAATTATAATCCAATATTGTTAATTTAGACTAGGAATAAAAGATGCCATAGTAGAAGTGCTAAGTATTGCCTTTCAACTTGACTGGGGTACTGGGGCATTTTGTTATCCTGCCTCCACAAAACCCAACTTACTAAATTTCATTATCAGCCTGATAGTGAACCCCAAGTTGATTATTGTTTGGTCATTTCAGTGCAAGGGCAGATCCAGGGGTATTGTGTGGTTAGCCAATCCCCTTTGGAGATGAAAAACAATAAACAATAAAGTACCACTCCTTGAAATCATAATCTGGATCCACCACTCTAGGGTTTGATATATAGATATTGCAGGGCTGTCAACCCCCGAGATATTCAAATCTGGAGAATTGATAGGGAATGGACATGACGTCACAGCGCGTCAAAAAGTGTGCGAAAAGACGTCTTTCACTTTGTAACATTTGATGTGATTGGTTTATTTCTGACCAATCAGATTATCGCTTTCATTACGATGGCCTGCTTGCAAGAACAGTTTATGAGGAACGTTTTGATTTTGTTAGCGCTTTAAAATTACACAAACAACATGAAATAATTGGAATTTATGGTTGTGAAAGTCGAGTAGTCTCACAAGAAATGGTCAGCTTCAGGGATTATCCGGGAGATTTGAGACTCTAATCTGGAGACCGGGAGATACGGTCCAAAATCCGGAGACTCCCAGTTTATCCGGGCGAGTTGACAGCCCTGATGTTGTTATATAGAATGACTAAAAAAAATGTTTTTTTCAATAAAATCTATGCATAGGGTCCATTTGGGTGTCTGAACAGTGCCCGGTATGGTATAGGATGGGGTGTTCTTGGAGCTGCAGAATTCTGCTATGAAACAGCAAGACAGTATGTTTTAGACAGGTAATATTGGTTGATTTTTTTTTTTACTTCTCGCACATCCATATTTTTCCATAGTTAGATTCAGTTTACCTGTTAGAAAATTTTGAACATTTGTTAATTTGAACATTAAGAATATCATGTGTTATAAAAATACTAATAGCAATTAATTTATTGGAATATTATTAGAGATCTAGAAATTAATGTAAATGACATCATAATCAATAAATTATTTAATGCTCATTTCAGAAAACAGTTTGGTCGTCCTCTTGCATCTAATCAGCTAATACAAAAGAAACTTGCAGACATGGCAACCGAGGTAATGTTGATGGGTTATGTCTGTCTACGAATGAATTGTGACTGAAAGAGAACGAGGCATGCTGCATTGATAGTCATTAAGATGACCAGTGTACATGGATTGTGCATCTTGCTAATGCTACTACTGGCAATGTATTTTATTTGCTCACTCAGATATCACTTGGACTGCATGCCTGTCTTCAAGTTGGCCGGCTCAAAGATGAAGGAAAGTAAGTACTTATGTAGATAGGCTTCTGTTTTCCTCCATGCAATTATCATTTTAATACTCACCCATCTGCACCTTGGCTTCCCTCTTGAGCTCCATTCCTAGTTGGGATGAAATAGCATCAACACTACTATCTGCTTCAGCGAGACCATCCAATAGGCCTTTCTCATTGGCAGCCATGTTGACTAGAACAATAGATTTCCCCCATATAGCCTCACATTCAAGAACTTTAGAATGAGGTTATAAAGGGTGTAATGGTTTTTTATTCTCTTAGGAATAAACAGGTCAATGATCAACAGCTTTCAGTTCTCTTTTAGTTTTTATAAAGAAGAAAATTATTTGTTGTTATTCAAAAGCCTATTTATTTTGATTTTTGTTTTCATTTTCAACTATATTAAGCTATTTAACTATTGCAGGCATTGTCCAGAAATGGTGTCTTTAATCAAGCGCAACAATTGTGGCAAAGCAATAGACATTGCTAGAACAGCCAGAGACATGTTAGGAGGTGAGCAGTTTTAATTTTTTTGTGAAAAGTGAGGGTGATAAATACTGCTATTGCAATGAATATCTAATTTAATTGGAATATCAATTAATTGCATTTTGTCAATCAAAAGTCTGAGGGATGTTTTTATCGATAGCCAGAAAACATTGACATGATTGCAATGTGTAATTCTGTCCTTTTTTATTTTATCCAGGTAATGGGGTGTCAGATGAGTATCATGTTATTCGTCATGTCATGAACCTAGAGTCTGTCAACACTTATGAAGGTACGTCCTCTAAACATTTAGTTTGAAAGAAAAAGCGTTATAATCAACTTTTATCGCTGACTAACTGTGCTTGAGCTGCATATAATGTCGTCCCCTAAACTAAATTCACTGCAGGAAAAATAGCTTGATGAAAAATGAATAGCAATATCTAAAACCATAGTAAAATATGAATAGATGTCAAAACCAAAGAAATATTCATTGTATAATTGCAGCTATTTTGTTAAAAATTGTTTGGTTCATATCTGAAAGAATTCTTAATTCTTAGAATTCTTAGGCAATAAGTAAAAACATTTTAAGCCCTATATAGCTAATAATGATTATTCAGATATACATAGCGTGTACTCTATTATTGTATGTTCATAGTCGTTTTAAAAAACAATGTGTTGAATGCAATTTTTTGTTCACTGTAGGTACTCATGACATTCATGCATTAATACTTGGACGAGCCATAACAGGAATACCTGCATTTTAGAGGCCTTTGCAGACTCTCATAAGCCATTTGAATGTACAACATTATTTCCCATCTCACTTAAAGTCTTCTTTTGTGATTCTTCTATGTGTTAACTTCATATTAACTTCGATTCCAAGATAAGGGATTTCAGCCATATGAAGCATGGACAGTTTGAAAGATTTGAAAATGGGATGCACTTATCTTCTTTGTGATGGAATAATGGGAGTGAATTGGGTTCAGGGAATACACTGCCAAAATTCAATCAAATAACTTTAAATACTTCAATTGTTGGCAGTGTAATACTGGATTTCCCTATCACGACTGTTGTCTCAGCGCCCAGCAACTTAAACAGTGGTAAGGCAATGGGAATGAAAAATGGAATGATTAAGTGATTTCCCACTAATTCATTTCTTACTGAGACTGGGATCATGCCAAAAATTAGCCCTTCACACATTTGATCATTTTGAACATTTGATAACTGACTGCTCTGAATTGACACATTTTATTTGAGAACTAACGGTTTGGCTTGAAAGGAAGGGCCCTTATAGTTTGTGAAAAAGTACTAAGATGAGAATTAAGACTCAAAGTACTTAGCTAGTAATTTATTCATATGTTAGTTTTTTTTTTAGTGTTACACAGTTTTTGGAGCAGATTATTTCTTAATTAAGCAAATGGCTTAATATTAATAAATATAATATTAATACTTGTCGGGAAACTTATATCTAAGAGTCTTTTAGTTATATATACACTGTACATTAAATAAACCAACTACTGTTAAGATATAGGAATATACATAAGTCATAGTGCTTGGGAACAAGGTTATTCCGGGCGAAAGACCCTTGAAATTAAATCCGGAAAAATTAATTTCTGACCTCGCTGGGAATCGAACCCACGACCTTCAGAATTGTACTACCGATGCTCTACCAGCTGAGCTAGAGGTCAGACTGAGAGCAGGCTGGGGAGAAATAGATGTTAGGCTGTGGTAATTCTGATGCAAAGATGAGAATATGTGCTACGCTGTCCACATATTCTCAACTACTGTTATGTTTATTGCCTGCATTAACGGGAATTATTTTATGAAATGGAATTTATTTTATTTTATTAGTCAAAAAGACACAAAAGAAAGCAGTGGAAGTAGAATCTACTAATGTGTATTAGACTATTCATATATTAATTTTATTAATATTATACTCTATCTTTAATTGATGAATCACATCTTTACTGTGATATTAACACGCTGGGAGCTGTAGATCATGAGAGAAGCAGGCTTATGAACCTGAGGCATAGACATAAACAGCCATTCTATATTGCTTCAATTATAACATACTTTTAATGATTTTGCACCAGCTTGTCTCTGGTCTCTGATATGAACACAGTAGCCAGCCAATCAGTGTGTGCTCATTATCTCTCGAATATTTTATGATACCTGTAATATTAACCATCATTTTCTAGATTGTGCAGAGTGTTCAACTTTAGTGTTAATTAAACAGGTTTCTATAAATATAATGTCCATGTAGCCAAGAATAGCAATAAATAAACTGGTGATTGTTATCTTAAATTCTTGTAGTTAACTCTAGAATTAAATTTTTGAAATTCGAAGGGAAGAATGGTAATCAGCACTCTGTTGCAAAGGATTGTGGTACTGAATGGGGCAAAATCATAATCCCTGGACTCCTGTGACCTTAATTTTAGCCACGCCATCCCTTGCTCCACAACGTGCTACGATGTTGATCCAAGATGGCCACTGTAGTGTCAAAGTAGTCCATTGCAGAAGCATATTTTCGTAATCTTATGATTTTTGTCCTTCAAGTGCAGTTTTTTCCATGAAGCTCTGCATATATATATTTTTAATCCAGATTTGAACTATTCATAAAACATGTTCTTTCATGTTTTTTGTAGTTCATGAAGCTTTGCACGTCTTTTTGCCAGTCCTGATTTCCAGGGAGGGGATAGCCCTAGTATTTTTAGTCGGTTTCCTCCTGATTTAATACTTGAATCATCATCTAGTGCCATAGCACTGGCCTCACTCACCATACGATTCATGGCTACTGCTTCTGCTGCAAAGTCTTCCAGGTTATTGGGAGTAGAACTTTGTCTAAAAACAATTAAGAGATATGTTCTCATCTATCCTGTAAGAAGAATCTAATCTCATTTTTACCTAGTCTGCAGACGAGAGAAGGAAAGGAGGTGTGCCTCTTCTCTTTCTTTGACTTAGGGTTAATTAATAGCAAACTGAGCAGGGTAGGTCTCAATATTATTTAATTGTTACAGTCAAACTACCTCAAGCGTGAACACGTAGAGGTCATGAATGACTTTATTTTTGGATTCTTGATTTCATTATTCGATTCGAAGATTCATTAATGAAAACAAATCTTCAAAGCCCGGCATATACAAAAGCCAAGCATATATGCAAATAAAATGCAAAACAAACTTTTTGTGCCAGGAATGCATATTACTAATGACTTAGCTTCTGTTTGCGTTATAAACAAGAGCCTACAAGCTTTTCAGATAATAATTATTTTTTGAATATTGAAGATTCGTTTTCGTTGTAACATACTAATTTTCCTTTATCCACTGTTTTTCAAATTTTCTTCCTTTCATTTCTCATTTTTATTTAAATTTTCAAAAATCCTGTCCAATTTGATATAACATTACTATTCCTTCATTTATATTTTCATTCCTATTTCCATTCATGAATTTCATTTTGCCTCCTTTTTACTTCACAGTTTTCATTGCACGAATGTTTAATTGGATAAAGATTAATGGAAAAGAAAAAAGTTAATAAAACACATACCTGCTGAGGAGAGTTGGGGTAGCTAATACTGTATGAGTAGCCTGTGAACGAGAAATATAAGAATGGGTACATAAAACAATAGTGTCATAACATTTTATGAGACTGCTCACAAGAGAATAGATTTATCTATTAAACATTAATTTAGTATGGCCTTTGCTAGGCAAACTAAGACTGCTTTACTAGTTTAATCTTTATTCATATATCTCATGCAATCTTGACTATCTCTGACTTATCCGTAAAACTACAAGTAGATCAACGAAGGAATGTAAACTAATCATATCGAAATTATATGCGATAGGACGAATTATTAAAACTAACAATTATAATTAAAACATAAACACTTCAAAAACATATTTATAGATGATCGGTACCTTGTACAGAGTTAACTTCTAACCTGAAGTCCTAACTTGACCACTTAAGACGAAATCATTAGGCATGGGCAACTGCCATGCGTCCCAAACTAAACTAATGAAATCTGACACTCACTTAAGAAAATACTGACTGTGTGGTGTGGCATCAGTCACATTTAGTATAGACTTGCCACAACTCAACCACACTATTTTTTTCTGATTTGCAAGTGTATGAAGTCACAAGAATGAGTGCTTGCTGAAGTCATGAGAAGCAAGACACAAGAGAACATTGGAAAAAAGACTTTGAGAAAGTTTAACATTAGTATTACATTTCATACCATGTCTATCCAGGGATGGCCAAGTACCATCTCTGCTGTATATCGCTTAGTGGCATCCCTCACCAACAAATGGGAGATCAAATCTTTAGCATGGCATGAGATACCTTCCCACTCCTGCATAACATAACAATATTTTTTATTAAATAACATTTTTATTGCAAAACCTAAAAGGTGAAACATTATGTAATATTGAATGGATTGAATGAGGAAAGTTCATAATAGGATTACCTTTCCTGGGAATTCATACACACTTTCCTGAATTCTTTGCAGTAACATTTCCTACAATACAAAAAAAAACAGAGAGTATTCAATATTATCATAATAATAATGTAACTCTGGTCTGTGGTGGGATGCGGAGGGAGGTTGGGCAAGGAGGAACATTTTGCCTTCCACTTTACCCCTTTCATTGTAAAAAGCTTATAGATAGACAGCCAGATCCCTTTAGATTAAGCTGCTGCATATATAGATATACCTAGTAATGAATATCATGTCAAAAACTATTTCACCAAGAAATGAAGATGCTCCATGCCTACTTACCTGACAGGCTGTGCAACTTTCTCCCTTTTCCCATCCACATTCACTGCCACATTTACCATAGAATGGAGGGTGTCCTGATAACATGATATACCTGAAACAATGCAGTATTCAAAATTATAATTACAACCACCACTCTCCATCAGGACTCTTCCGTGAGGTTCCCTACATGCAATATCGCTTGTCTTATATTCACAACTTCTCAAACTCATAATTCATTAATTTGTTCTTGAATCTTGTGAGACATTGCAATTGTTCTTTTGTTTGATAAATTGAAGGATACCCTATTGTTTGCTGCCTAGTAGTGTAATAGACTAAAACAAGTCTGGTTAAGTTTCTTACAGAATAACTCCCAGGCTCCAGAGATCACACTTCTTGTCATATGTTGTGGCCATGGTCTTGAATGCTTCTACTACCTCTGGTGCCATGTATTCAGCTGAGCCAACCTGAACAACATGGATATTTTGTTATTCAGAGCCCAATCTTTATTTCCCTGGAGTTGTTTCAGTTTCAGAAATATAAAGCTGAATAAACTGCAAACTTAAAACCAGGACTGGATGAATACTTACAGGAGTTTGTAGTTCAGGTGTGGTCACAGTGGTGCTAAGTCCATCTATACCACTGGCAAGATCAAAATCACATATCTTTACTGGAGAAACCTACAAAATATTACGTAGAATATCACAAAGTCAGTATGATTTATAAATGTTCTGAGTTTGATTGATGACCACAACAATGAGGATGATGATGATGATGATTGAAGTTGTTTGGTTGTTGTGGATGATGATGATGATGTCATGGTGCAATTTGATTGATTATTATAACAATGAGGACAATGATAATGACTGTGGTCTATGATGATGATGATGATGATGAAGAAGAAGATGATGATGAAGAAGATGATGATGATGACAAAGTTTTATGCATTTTCTTTGTTGATACCTGATTTGTACAAGCACAAAGAATATTCTCTGGTTTAAGATCCCTATGAGCAATACCTACAATTAACAAAGATAAAGTATTCAAAGAAATATACCTCTGGTATAAAATATATACTATCATTAGTGGCTGATCTGTATGAGCCCCTCATTGTAAAGCTCAAGGGGCATATTGGGATGGTAACTAGTTTTCTCCATTTCTTGCTTAAGACCATTATTTATAACTGAAAGCATTTTTTTTTAAACTTTCACTCAGCAGTTTAATTGAAGCTCTTTAAATCAACTTTCATCACAAATGCCATATTTTCTTTTTGGGGTTTCCTGTGGCAATGAAAAAAGTCCTTTCTGCCCCTGAAAGCCCACGCTCAAATGTGAGTATTGTATATTGGTTTCGAAAATGTAGGAGTATAATTTCACATGTTTTATTAAGAACTTTTATACTGACGTTTATCTGAATTGAGGATCATTCTATATTGTTCCAAATGAAAACTAAATCTCCTGGGTGACTTAATTTACATTTATCCCCCCCCCCCCCCCCAATAATAGTATTCATCTTGGTCTGCACGTTTTTTTGGTTTATTTTCTTCTGTGTTAACATAACATGTAATTTTAAGGTTGGTAAATGTGCAACGTGCAACAAAACTTTCAAAACTTCCAATACTAACCCTTCTGGTGTAAGAAGTCCAGAGCACATGCAATGTCTCTTACAACCATGCTGGCTTCTTTCTCGGTGAAAACTTTTCTCTTCTCGATGTGCTTTAATAAAGGACCTTTATCATGGGAAAATGATGTCAATCATTTCTAAGTCTGGTCATTATTCACTTATTGAAGTGACCTTTACATCTTCGTGAAACCATTGAACCACCTCTGAACTGATCAATCAGGGGATGCATAACTTATTTCAACAAATATTGACATTCAACATGTTTTAAATTTAATGGAAAGAAGTGAAACAGGGAATCGGTAGAAAACAGGGAGAGCCCCACAAACTCTACTCTCATGTGATGTTGAATCCAGTATCAAACCAGAGAGCTAAACCCCTGGATGTGAGGGAAGGGCATTTCTGCTGCAATAAATGCAAATACTATTTTGACTTCCCAACCTGGGTCTCAGATTCAACCAATCAAAAAAATTAACTTTACTTTTCCACTGTATACAGCTCAGCAAGCTGTTTTTCAGACATGCCATGCTTCGATCAACAAATTCAGAAAAACACAAAACCCTTGTCCAAAATCTTATAAAAATATATCAGTAACTATATTACCTCCTTTCATTTTTTCAAAGATCATGTAGAATCTTAAAATCAAAAGAAACATTTAACGAATTTAGTTTCTACATTGAGATGGTTGAGATGAGGGGGGGGATTGGTGGGGGATTTGGTGGTGGTGGGGTGTGTTGTGGGTGTTAGGGTATGGGGGAGGAGGTTAGGGACCAGTCATCATTTTGAAGCTGTTATTTAGAACAGATGGTTTTTCCTGAACTGCTCTTTTTCACTTTGTTCTAAACTCCTTAATTGGAGGACCCATCCCCACATTTGCCCCATCGCAATTGGGTCCTTATACTCAGTAGATAATTTAGCTGAGGGTAAAATAGATGTAAAGATATAATGCAACCTACTTGTCTTTGTCTTCAAAGTATTCAATGCATTCCAATATATTCCTATAGGAAAACGTGGTAAGTTAGAACTAGTTCATAGCTGACTATATTCATATTCATACATCAGCATGGAGGGAATGTAAAACAACCCCCCCCCCCTAACACTAGGAATGTTTAATGTTCTTCCATACAAAATCTGTTATTTTGTCCTTTCTTTCACCCCCCCCCCCCCCCCCCCGCCCCCCTCCAAAATTTCTAATTCCCTCCATGCACTGGGTATGGATATTTTCTGGGACAGTACACACTATTATATAATTGGACAGTCAAAAAAAAAAATTTATTATATTTTTGAACAATGAATATTGTTAATTTCTTACTTGTGTCCTTTACAGTGGTACAGTAATTCTATTTCATTCAGAATCCTTTTTCTGTCAACTTTTGCTGATTTTTGAACAATCTGTCATATTTTTATTAGAAAAAAAATTGTGCTTAATTCTGAACAACTATGGACACAAAAAGATAACAAAGGTATTTAAAGATACATACTAAAAATAAACAAAATTCGATGGTGCTCAACCAGCTTAAGTATGAATGCAACAAGAGTATGTATGACTGATTGAAAAGAACCAGAATTATTGGCTTTCAAAAGTGTCTGGTAACATTAACTATTGCATCACATGATCAATGCTGACCAATCACCACAGAGGAGATATCCATACCTTTACAGCATATTCACGGTTTGTCATTGTATTTATACAACTCTGTACAACAGTATTGGCCCCTTGACCAAGAATTTCTCCTGTCAGTTTATAAATATCTACAAAGAGGGAACAGAATAATTAAATTAATATACACTCCCCTTGAGCTCTCATCATAACCTATGATCCTCTATGAAAAAAGTATTAAAAATGAATACTGTGCATCTGTACTTGATAAATAAAATTTTAATGCTCTGAAAATCATTCTTCACATCTAATGGAGTGCAACTGCAGTTTCCAAAGGATATTCATTGTTAATATTCCAATGTTAGCAGAGAGTGTCTGTTAAACAGCAGTTATATTTAGCTTTGGATTGCATACCATTAAATTCTCCACATAAACTGTCACTGGCCCTTTTCTTCTTTTTCTTCTTCTTCACCTTATTATCAGAGATGGCAGGCGGCTGGAATATATCTGATAAATAAATATATACACCTATAAATACATCATATATTAATACCTATTTATATAATATTACTAAGAAGTTGCACATAGAGCAGTTTTCGTAGAGCCATTTTCGTGGGTTAACATGACGTCCCTAATGTATTCTAGAATTTTGATTGGCTGATTTTTTTCACGTAATGTGATTAGTCTGGCATTGGTGTGAACCATGTCCGCCGCACCATGTTTATGCCGTTTTTTGGGCATTTGATTTAATTGAGACTACATTCTTGTGCAATGTGATTGGCCTGGCGTATTATGATAATGCCTTATTGTGTCATGACAATGTTCAAGCTGTGAGCTTTTCACAGTCATGAGAAAAATGCTCCAAAAAAGAATCTCCAAAACAGTTGACCAGTACAGAAATGCCATGATTATCATAAACAATGTTGTATTTAAGTCAAAGGCATTTTGTTTTGATGATGAGCTATAATGTGACTGTACCCTCCCCCTGAAACGATTCTGTACCTTCAACTGGAGGATCCATATCACCATTACAAAGACTTTCCTTGTTCTCTTGGCATTTATTACCATCCATATTTACTCCACTTATATCTGTTTTCTTCTCATAAGATGATGTATCTGCTGTAAATGACTCTTCTGAACTTATGCCACTAATTACACCTGATTTGTTATTGCTGAACCTTTTCTCCCTAAAATAAAAATACTTCTGCTTAGCGTTAGAGAAACTGAGGGTGGCAAAGCAGTTGTGTATTGATGGATTGCAAGCATTCCAAAGAAAGCTAAAAACAAAACCATGGCAGCCACTGTGGTACCGTTAACAATAGATGCTCATAAAAAATCTATTGTTAAATCGCACCAAAACTCCCCCGAGAGGCTGTGATGATGTAACGTGCAATCAAATAATACCTCTGGCTTCTTGGGTTGAACTTAACGAATGGGGAAAAGCAGTAGTGTGTACCTCTGGAGTCTTGAGTTTTACTTTACTTTAATCAGCCCAAAGGCTTTTTGGGGCATTCTAATGTGTGGTTCCAGAATATATCCATACACTACCATGGAGGAATTTGAAAAGGTATTCCATTACAAACAAACTTTGTATTTTTTTCTCTAACCCCTATTCCCTTGGGAATTCCTCCATAATAATAGTGAGGTACAGTTTTCTGGAACTACACAATAAAATTTAAAAGTAATATTTTAGTTATAACTACTTGTATACACTTTCCAAACACAAAAATTTCATATGGGAACAACTACATGGTTGTTGGCAATGTCTTCTTTTGGGCAACAATAGCTTTAAACAGAGTACAGTATCAATGCAATAAATTTATGAAAACAAAACTACTTTGACCTTAGCTTGTTATCCTTTTTTCTAGGTCTGTTGCCCAAATATTTAAATTGATATATTCACAAGTATACACCAACTATTAGTCTCCAGTGAAGGTCTGGGTACTTAGTAGAGATAGCATGTAACCGTTTGAAAAACTCTACTTCAATCTTGAATTAAAACCGATGTGTTATGAAACAATCAATTAAACTTGTAATAGTCTGTTTCCTCTTCTGTAGATATGTTTGACTGCAACAAACAGTTAAGTTTATACTCAATTCATCAACAATAACACAGAATACAGTACAGTTAAGCTCTAAAATTTGACGCGTTCTTACTACGAAATAAATTGGGGAAAATATAATGAGATAATAAAATGATCCTTCTACCTTGAATGACTGTCGGAATTTCTTTAAGTCCTCAAAGGTACAGTCCAGAATAGTTTTACTGTAATTATGTTAAATTTAGCTTCCTGAATGAATAATTAGGGGAATTTTCGGAAAAAGTTCCCTCGTAAAAGAGTTTCCGTATTTTATCATTGGGAAGAAGTGAGTGAAGGAATAATATTTTTCTAAATTCAATACAAATAATTTTGTGTTTCTGAACGATTAACATCTTTGTACGAATCATGCTTTATTATAACAATGCCCATGCTTTCTATTGTTGTATATGTTATATTCTGTATCGGAATATAACAGTCTCTGAGCTGCTATAAAGAAATGATTAATGAGAGCTTCGTATACCTCTGTTAATTGGTCTTTCAGCAATGGAATCGTCCTGTAACTAAAACAAATAAAACTAATCAAACGAATAAAAATAAAATGATTAAACGATTTTGTTCGGAAGGCATTTTTAAAAGAGCAAGACAAGCATATATTACGAAGGCAAAATTTTCCGAGTAATTTTGAGTTTCAGATGAATGTTGAGACTACCAAGGATTAAGGAAGGTTTGAAAAAGTAGAAAAGAAGATTGAAGTGCTCGTTAAAGGATAATAAATACCCGAAAAGCCTGTCTAGAGTGGATAATTCTGCTATCCTGACATCTTCCGACATAGTTTGTGACAAGAGTGTGAGTGTTTTGAAAGAAAGGAAGTCTGGAAGCTAACCCGCGTGACCCGCGTAATTTCCCGCATCCCGCCCGCATTACGTCACGCTACTCGACTGCGCAAAGAATCTATATTTTATTTCGAATGTTTTGTCACTGATTTAGAATGCTTACAGACCTTTCGGCTATCTCTTTAGCTTTTTTATCAAATATCTTAAATTTAAGTCAGAAAACATTTGTAAGGTAGATCAATGAATCCTGAATGTAAACAAAAAATTTAATCGAGATATCTTTGAACAAGTTATCGTAGATTTATAAGTTTTACACCGTAGTGAAAATAGAAAACTGACGTTTCGGACGTTAGTCCTTCGTCGGAGTCAATAGAAAGTAAGAGTGAGAGAGATGTTTATATAGTAGAGGATAGAGAAAACAAACCAATAAGAAGAAAACAAGCCATAAAACAAAAAGAAACCAAAAGGATAGAAAGCAACAATGGGTGAGAAAAAAGGGAAAAGAAAAGAAAAGAAAAGGAAAACAAAAAAACAAAAAAAACAAAAACAAAAACAAAACAAAACAAAACAACTTAAATGTAGGCGAAGCGTTCGTTCATCCCGTGGGGATTAATGGTGCCAAGTGAATGAATAACACGCATTTCTTTTGTTTTGCGATGATGGTTGCTGCCGTGGGTTAAACAAAGACCAAAAACAATAGCATTAAGCTCAGAGTGATTAGCAGAATTGAAGTGCCGAGCAACTGGTTTATTTAAATCTTTCTTTCGAATGTCGTAAAGGTGGTCTCTAAAACGATCACCTAATCGGCGGCCAGTTTCTCCAACATAGAGCATGTTGCAGCTTGAACATTGAATACAGTAGATGACGTTAGAAGAAGTACAATCAAAATGATCAGTAATATTAAAGGTGGATTTGGGACCTTTAATAGAAGTATATGAAGCAACAAAAGGGCAAGTGTAGCAACGTTTGCGAGAGCAGCGAAAAGTACCGGGTTCATTATTAGAAGGAAGTACACCTTTAACTAAGAAAGAACGTAAATTGCGATCCCTTTTGAACGAAAAAAGAGGGCGTTCTTTGAAAATGTTAGACGTGGTTGGATCAGAATTGAGTAAATTGAAGTTACGATTAATAACAGGTTTGATAGAGTTGTTAATATCTTTGAACAAGATGAGTTTCTATCAGTTCTAAAAATTAATAACAAATTTCCGTGCATTTGTCATGATAAAAATCTTCATACCAGAGACGTCCATACCAGATCCAATACTGGCTCTTTCGCTGACTTCTTTATGCTTCAAAGATGGACTGCCTGTGGTGAATGTAATGCTACGCTACCAGGCCTTCTCGTGCTTTGCCTTCAAGATGGCGGTTACTACTTCATGTAAGACTACATGAAGTGGCACTAATACCTCTTGTTTTATGGCACTAATACCTCTTGGTTTATGGTGTCTTACTTCAGGTGCTTGGCTTACTTGAGGTGGTTGGCTTACTTGAAGTGCTTGGCTTACTTCAGGTGCTTCACTTACTTCAGGTGCTTGGCTTACTTGAGGTGCTTGGCTTGCTTGAGTTGCTTCACTTACTTCAGGTGCTTGGCTTACTTCAGGTGCTTGGCTTACTTGATGTGCTTCACTTACTTGAGGTGCTTCACTTACTTCAGGTGCTTCACTTACTTCAGGTGCTTGGCTTACTTGAGGTGCTTGGCTTACTTGAGGTAATTGGCTTGCTTGAGGTGCTTGGCTTACTTCAGGTGCTTCACTTACTTCAGGTGCTTCACTTACTTGAGGTGCTTGGCTTGCTTGAGTTGCTTCACTTACTTCAGGTGCTTGGCTTACTTCAGGTGCTTGGCTTACTTGAGGTGCTTCACTTACTTCAGGTGCTTGGCTTACTTCAGGTGCTTGGCTTACTTCAGGTGCTTGGCTTACTTGAGGTGCTTGGCTTGCTTGAGTTGCTTCACTTACTTCAGGTGCTTGGCTTACTTCAGGTGCTTGGCTTACTTCAGGTGCTTCACTTACTTCACATGCTTGGCTTGCTTGAGGTGCTTGGCTTACTTGAGGTGCTTGGCTTACTTGAGGTGCTTGGCTTACTTGAGGTGCTTGGCTTACTTCAGGTGCTTCACTTACTTCAGGTGCTTCACTTACTTGAGGTGCTTGGCTTGCTTGAGTTGCTTCACTTACTTCAGGTGCTTGGCTTACTTCAGGTGCTTGGCTTACTTGAGGTGCTTCACTTACTTCAGGTGCTTCACTTACTTCAGGTGCTTCACTTACTTCAGGTGCTTGGCTTGCTTGAGTTGCTTGGCTTACTTGAGGTGCTTGGCTTACTTCAGGTGCTTCACTTACTTCAGGTGCTTGGCTTACTTCAGGTGCTTGGCGTGTTGATTTGCTTCACTTACTTCAGGTGCTTGGCTTACTTCAGGTGCTTGGCTTACTTGAGGTGCTTGGCTTACTTGAGGTGCTTCACTTACTTCAGGTGCTTCACTTACTTCAGGTGCTTCACTTACTTCAGGTGCTTGGCTTGCTTGAGTTGCTTGGCTTACTTGATGTGCTTCACTTACTTGAGGTGCTTGGCTTACTTCAGGTGCTTCACTTACTTCAGGTGCTTGGCTTACTTCAGGTGCTTGGCTTACTCTAGGTGCTTGGCTTGCTTGAGGTGATTGGCTTACTTTCATTGCTTGAAGTGTTTCAAATATGTATGTACATAAATGTTCAAAGATATGATATCTGGGAGACTTGAGTTTCATATTTTCTTCAAAGTTTGAACATAGCAAACAAGATGGTATATGTAAAGGCAAGAGGAAAGTTCAAAAACTAACCCTCATGGCCAGTGGTTTTTAAACAGCATTGAATTTAATATAAGCATAGTTAATGGTACTCCATTAACCAAGATATAAGTATGTCCATAGCTGTCATAGAATGATTGTCAGGTCAATTTATTCGCTCCCGTATAAAAAAATATTTTGTTTGAAAAGTTCTGAAGATAATTATATGCAAATTTTCTTTCTTTTTCCTTTATGCATGTCAAGCTTTAAACCAAATAGGAAGGTTTCTTGGTTTTCGTAGGGGATAAAAATTTCATCTCATTTGTTTGCGAAGAAACCACCGCTTCCTCCCCCTTGTTATGATGCCAATTTTTTTTGGAGCTATCGCTATCATTATAACTCGAAAATAACTTTAGACTTTTCTCAGACCTTTTTTAAAAATTTGTCATGCTCAAGATCTTACTTTAATATTTTACAGCCAATTTATGTCACATGAATGACATGTAGTCATATTTCTTGGTAAAATTTCAATTCTTCAATAAACTACTGATATTAACAAAAAAACATTTCAGTAAAAGACATCTTGGTTTTTTAACATGTAATCATGACCCCTTTGCAGCATGCATTTTGGAATTAAGCTCAATTCGTAGACAAAACGATAGGTACCAGAGTATTCCCAGGAGATTCGAATATATTGTTTTAAGGTTATGTCCCCCAGATGGAGCTGCTTTGACTTCGATGCAAGGGGAATATTGCCAGAATTTGAGGGTAGTAATTGTAGACTTTGAATTTAAGAAAAAGATGCTGAAAGTCCAATATATTTATTAGAGGTATTATTCATGCATGATTCTGAACAATTGATTTTTAAGGCATGTATATGATTCCTTAAATGTGGTATTCTGTGCTAATGGAGTATATAAAGTGATATTTTACTACATTAGGGACTGATCTATGACTGTATTATGTCCTTTTAGGGGTATGGGGGGCAGGGGGTGCTATTTTCAAAATCAATTGAACGTGGGGGTGCATTTCTTGAAATTTTAGAAGTACTGGCTCTCAACTGAGCTGTCTAGAAAAGGAAGATGATGGGTACATTTTTAATTGATATATATATATATATATATATTGGGGGTACAAATTTTATGGCCGATCATAATATATACATTTCATGTATTCTTTATGTTTCTAAGAATGTTGGCTCATCCCAATTCTAAGCAGGTATTAATGAAATAGGTGGATTATTTTGAAGCAATAGACTACCATTTGATTCACAGATACACTGGATATACATTGTACTTAAAGCCCATTAATAATTATTAATTGTACAGCTTCTCATAAATCCCATAAAGGTAACTGTCCAATTATTTTCTTAATTGCACAGGTCTTATTGATATGGGATTAATTAGGCAGCTATATAATTATTAATAGGTAATAGTACTTCATACTGTCCAATTAAAAAATAATTGACAAGAAAAATTCCTCTGACTGCCAAATTTCTATATACCAATTTCCATATAATCATGTCTATGATTAGAAAATGTATTCCGACTAAACATTTGGTAAAAAGTGTTGCACAAACATGAATACTTCATGAAAACCAATTTAAAATTTATGGATTTTCTGAGTTCAACTTGATTTAAGTGATAACTTGCTGCCTCATATTTGATACATCCACCTATTTCATTAATACCTGCTTAGATTTAGCCCCCCCCCCCCCAAAAAAAAAATTGGCATCATAACAAGGGGGAGGAAGCGGTGGTTTCTTCGCAAACAAATGAGATGAAATTTTTATCCCCTACGAAAACCAAGAAACCTTCCTATTTGGTTTAAAGCTTGACATGCATAAAGGAAAAAGAAAGAAAATTTGCATATAATTATCTTCAGAACTTTTCAAACAAAATATTTTTTTATACGGGAGCGAATAAATTGACCTGACAATCATTCTATGACAGCTATGGACATACTTATATCTTGGTTAATGGAGTGCCATTACATGAGGAGCTTTACGAGGGTCATTTTGCGACTTTTTATGACGTAATGGTGGATTCAAACCACCATCTCACTTGAGAATTAATCCAAAAGTAAACACCTCTGATTTTAAGCCGGTAGTCGATGGTGTTATAATCGCTGACATGCTAAAAGCTTAACTAATATAATATCCAGCTTTCTTTCAGGCAACAGCAAACAAACACAAAAACAAGAATATAAGCTGTTGAATAAATTGCCGAAATAAATTGCAAAACATAAGTGCGTAGAGCTTTTGTACTTATTTAGCCTTACTCTTACTCTATGAAATCCACCGTTTACAGTACTAGGAAAGGCAAACAAGTGCTGATATAGGAAATACATTCTTATAGTTATGAATTAATTTATCATAATATTAAAACAGGAATAGTAACGACAACAGTCTCGAGTGTCTTACAGTAGCGCCCCAATAAAACAAATGTATCCTGGCCATATTAGTGTTGAATGTTAGACTAGATAATACCACAGATATACTGGTATCCAGGTGATATTTTGAGGAAGATGTTATAATATAATACCACAGATAAACTAGTATCCAGGTGATATTACAAGTTACTACACAAAATCACAGATAAACTTGTATCCAGGTGATATTTTGAGGAAGATGTTACCAGATAATACCACAGATAAACTAGTATCCAGGTGAAATTATTAGAACTATATAAAATCACAGATAAACTAGTATCCAGGTGATATTACAAGTTACTACATAAAATCACAGATAAACTTGTATCCAGGTGATATTTTGAGGAAGATGTTACCAG